>VMBQ01002788.1:81842-100168 GCA_007657795.1 Dreissena rostriformis | reverse complement strand
CGAAAGAATTACGTCAATATCTCCAAGGTCAAGGTCACACTTTGAGTTCAAAGGTCAAAAATGGCCATAAATGAGCTTGTCCGGGCCATAACTATGTCATTTATTTCAGATTTTAAAATCATTTTGCACATTTGTTCACCATCAATGTACGGTGTGTCGCGCGAAAGAATTACGTAGATATCTCCAAGGTCAAGGTCGCCACAACTAAAAATAGATTGATTTTGAAACAAGGGGGGTAATTGTGATGAACAATCAGTAGCAATTCACATTTTGAGTTGCAGTTGTCTCCCTTTATCGTACTTTTTTTATTGAAAACCTGGTTTTGTGACAATTTTGTCCCTTGTTTAATTTGTGAGACTGTTAGTTCTGTCGGCTTAATTAAGCATACCATGTATATAATGTATATTATTAGTTCATATATATATGTAATGAAGAAGATCACTTCTTTGTACAATTTTCAATTTTTTCTTATCATTCTCAATTAGAATATTCAATTTACATAAAAAGTCGGCAAATATATGTTTAATGTTGAATGATTAAAGAAATCTACTCAATATTTTTGTAATTTTAACATAAACATTAAGTATTAATATACTTAACTAAGTCTGTGTAATTGAACAATTGTTAATCGTATCCAGCATTGAAAATATAATCGATCATTTAAATTATGATAATTTTCTTTTTATGTCCCCCAGTCTATACTGGGGGACATATTGTTTTTGCCCTGTCTGTTTGTTTGTTGGTTTGTTTGCACAAACTTTAACATTCGCCATAACTTTTGCAATATTGAAGATTATAGCAACTTCATATTTGGCATGCATGTGTATCTCATGAAGCTGCACATTTTGAGTGGTGAAAGGTCAAGGTCAAGGTCATCCTTCAAGGTCAAAGGTCAAATATATGGGTCAAAATCGCTCAAAAGGGGACATAGTGTTTCTCAAACACATCACTAGTTTGTAAATGAAATTCACCACCGAAGTAATATATTCCTTATGTAAATGACTTATTGATTCTATTCTTTGAATGATTTTGACGTGCCGTTTGTCTCTTCTGTTTTACTTAAGTATTCGTATTCATCATTTTGTGTTGTACTTCTCAAATACATGTACCATGTCTTTGCTTTCTCATAAACACGTACCGTGTATAGGCTATAAATTTGCAATATGCTGTTTTATGCCTAATAAATGTTATGTTATGGTATGTTATATGAATTCTGTTATGTTATGTTATGTTATGTTATGTTATGTTATGTTATATGAATTCTGTTATGTTATGTTATGTTATGTTATATGAATTATGTTATGTTATGTTATGTTATGTTATGTTATGTTATGTTATATGAATTCTGTTATGTTATGTTATGTTATATGAATTCTCAGCCAAACACTGAAACAGAAATAAAACTATGTTAATACATTGTAACAAATAAACAGTCTATAAAGCATCATATAAAAATCATATCTGCTTATATAATGTCTATTATTAGTTGATATATATGAATTCTCGGCTTAGATTATAGATGTAAAATAATTGTTTTTTTTTTATGGAAAAATGATAAAGCTCCTGAGACAAATAAAAAATGTTTGTTATTATTTCAATATATAATACAATCTGTTGATAATGTGCTTTTGATTTTTGCAATCCAATAACAATAGTTATTTGTAATAAAGAATTTTGCCATTTACTTCCGACTTACGTTTGTCCTTGTAACACTACTTGAATAAAAGAGCCAAACACTGAAACGGAAATAAAACTATGTTAATACATTGTAACAAATAAACGCTACATTGTGTGTAGAAGCGGTAACCAGACAATTTATAATTTGCAAACGTCGAGATACAGGCTTCATTTATAATAAATATTGATATATTTGAGGACATGACATTATATAAATAGTCGATAAAGCATCATATAAAAATCATCCGCTTATTAAAACGTGAAAATAATAACTATGAAAGTAGCGTAAATCTAGGTTATTACGCTACGCAAATGTATATGTAGGTTTATATCTTTTCACTCGATCCTCCTTGTAACACTGTTTGAATAAAACAGTCAAACACCGAAACGGAAATAAAAATATGTTAATACATTGTAACAAATAAACGCTTCATCGTGTGTAGAAGCGATAACCACGGAATACGGACATAACCCCTTGTGGACAAAACCCTCCCGTCATTTTCATAGGGGGCGGACAAAAAGCCTCTTATGAAAAAACGGGGGCGGACAAAATCCCTCCCATGAAAATACGTAATTGTTTCACTCAGTGTTGCATTCATTTATAATCCAAAAAATGTACCCATTGTGTGTATTGTGTTTTCTGGGGTGCCAAATTGAAAGAAGAAACTATATACATACCGCTTTTCTAATGTGCATATATATCCGATAATCCAATATTATATTTAATGTTATAATAATAACATAATATTAAAACATAAAATGATTTAATTTAGATTGAATGCAATACCATACAGAGCAACGTTTAATCGCGTCATACGCACATCCATGCAAAAAAGGTAATTCCCGGGGACTTTCTAAAAACCTTGCGAAAATGAAAGTGAAATTCTGTTAACAATTAACGGTGCGTTTGCATGTTACTAAATTGTCTGAATTACTTATTTAATTTATCTTGGACTGTAACGTTTTCAATTGCATTTTTGCAGTCAATATTTAAATGCATAATAATATATATCAACATATCAAACTGTGAATCTGCAACTGCAAACAAAAGCCCTCCTGTGAAAGCAATTAAAAAACCGACAAATGTAATTGCTCCACACAGTGTTGTAATCATTTATTCGAAAAAACCCTCAAAATATCAAACTGTGAATCTGCAACTTCTTTTAGTTTTTAATAAGTTATACACAGAATCAATTGAAAGCAATTAAACACCGACAAATGTAATTGCTTCGGCGTAAATCTAGGTTTCTGCGCTACACAAATGTACATGAACATGTAGGTGTATATTTTTTGCACTTGATCCGCCGCGTACATATGCGGCGGATTTATTCTGCGAAAGTACGCGAGGTTAATACAGACTCGGCGTCGTTGCGGGGATCGATGCCAAGTGCCTCTCCGATATGCCGCATGAGCACACGACGCGGCCGTCGAGTACTAACGATTCTGGCTTTGTTTGTTCCGCGTGGGCTTTACTGTATCATAGCTATTGCTTTCAGACTTGGAACACTTGCTAACTATCATAAGGGGACTGTGCAGGCAAGGTTATGTAACTCTGACATGCATTTTGACAGAATTATGACCCTTTTTTGACTAAGCAACTTTGAATATTTGGTTAAATTTTGTGTTTAGATCCACTTTACTTCTTAAATATCAAGGCTTTTGCTTTCAAACTTCAAATAATTTCTCACTATTATGAGGGTACTGTACCTTGCAAGTTGAATTTGACCTTGACCTTTAAATGACCTTGACTGTGCAGGTCAGAGTATTAAATTTGCTAAAATTGCCATAACTTCTTTTTTTATGATCAGATTTGATTCATACTTAGACAAAACAACACTTACCTGACATACCACAATAGACTCCACCCAACCCCTGCGAAATGTTCTATAACATTTCTAGAATTGTACTGGAACTTATNTTTCATATGCTTTAATCTGTAGACAATTACGACAATTATCACTAGCTCGGCGTGAAAACTTAATTGAGGTTGATAGGTCAGCGTTGATGGGTGCGAACAAATGACAAATATTATTGCGATTCAAAATAAACGTGTGAATATGTAAAGAAAACTTTGATTCGGGACCGGAAAATGACTTCGAAATACTGAAAAATTTGAATTAAGAAAATTGGATATAAGCGTTCAAAATTTAAATTAAAATACGAAAGCTTCAATTTGGGACCGAATTTTACTCCGAAATAATTGAGAATTCCAATAAATGAACTTCGGTTTAACGGTGTTCAGCTGTATGTATAAGTATTCAGCAGACGCTATAAAGATATTGGAGCACATAAAACAATGTGTGATTTTCTAGCCCCTTTCCGCTACGAGCCCTTCCTGTGGTGCTCGCCCCTTTCCGTTACTCGTATTGTACGGCATTCAAAAATATTGAAAAGTTAAATCATTTCTTGAGGAATTTGAATGAAATTAAAAATATAAACACAATGTAAGGTGCTGTTTATGAAAATACCAATAAATGTTTTAAATTAAGGCCCTTTCCGAACACCAAAAGCCCTTTCCGCGGAAAAGGTTCCTTTCCGCTATTCAGTCATACCGTTATCTGCCTGTGACTAATTTGTGTCAATTCATCAAGCCTGTCCCAGGTTTTAATCAATTTTATTGCCAGAAACCAAAAAATGGTCAGCTTATGGGGGATGGCTATTTCGTGCCACTACCGTTTCGTGCCACTGATATTTGTCTAGGGTATTGAACAATGTTTTAATATTTGTATGTATTCACTATCAATATTGTTAATTTATTATATATAAACTGTAAAATAAATCTTCAAAACTTAACATACACATAACCTGAATAAATAGTCTTCAAATACAACAATGTTGTTTTTAAATTGCCCAGAGGTGACAGCCAAAGGTGCGAAAGTTTCCCTATATTATTCACACCTATCTGGCTAGTATACTACTGGGACGAAACAACTACCGGTACCCCTTTTCAACACACATATCAGTGGCACAAAACTGTAGTTGCACAAAACTACCGTAAACCCAGCTAATAATGAGACGGTTGTCTTATGATAAAATCACATTTTTGTTTTTAGAGACAAAAATACACTGAACAAAATTTAGGATATATTTTAAAATAAAGGTACATGTAGGTTCTCTTTATCCAGTATTTTTTTTTTACTCAACAGTCAACCATTTTCTAAATTTTGAAAATCCATATGGGCATGGTGCACCTAACCGACATTTGTTTGGTCTGAAGCTATAGCATAGAACAATTCAAGATACCACTTTCTTTTGACAGATACCAAAAGAGAAACTTCGCTACTGTGTTGGAGCAATTCTCAGCGAAGAGGGTGTCAAAGTAGAAAAAGAGCTCCTTGATACTATGACAGCTGAGGGATTTAAAGTGATCAAACTTCCAAAAGTTGCTCATTGTGTGAAGACATCCTTTCCATACATAAATGTAATGTCCATTATGATTGCGGTGTGGAGAGTGTACCCCAAGTTGTCGCAGTATATCAAGGTATAGTATGGAATACAATTGTTTTAAGTTAATGTCTGGAATCTACATGTACACTGTATATAAGCATGATTTGATCTTTTCCAGAAATCTAGTTTTTGTAAGAAAACAAGATCCAATTCATAGAGATTGTCAAGTAGTTTATTTTACAATAGAGATTGCCTTATCAGTTTGTTAATCATACTTACAACTTACATCGGGTCAAAACTCTTCATGTATATTGTTCTTGCAAACTTATAAGCTGAACATGTACATNAACATCAAATTACGAAAAACAAAAGATAAATCGTTGCCAGCGCATTTACAAACATTTCAATTATTGATTTTTCTGACACCTGGCAGTCTAAAATGTGCACGAAAAAGCATAAAAATGACAAAAGCAAGCAAAATGTACACTGAAAGGTGCGCTGATCTTCTGTTCATCGAACTGTTGTTGCCGGAAGCCAAATTAACCGCCAAAAATATCGAAAACGAGAAATTTATCACATGACCTGTTATGGTCAAAATGGCGGCCACGAATACGGAAGTAAACGAAAACCGTTGAAACAAACCGCGATTTCGAAATAATATCTTCGCCGATCGTATTAAAAACCGTCTGATGATCGATAAAAATATGTTCTCTGCATAAAACAATAATATTTGTTTGTAATAACCAACCTATTAGCATGATGCATATGCAAATTCAACATGATGTTTACAATGGTAGTAGAAGGGGAGGTAAATATCCGGCGATGCATTGAGGTAGCTACATTAGGCTATTCGTACGGGGCCGTACGGCTAGCCACTGCCTTTGAGAAAATATAAAAACATCCTTTATCATAATATAACGTAATGAATATTATTAGTAATATTTAAGTATAAATAATGAATAGTATTAGTAATTATTATATATAAATGTTGAAATAGAATTTTGAAAATTATTATTGGTTCTGGATCAGCGATTTGGCGTGTATGTCGACATCACCTTAAGGTGGTACATAACAGGTGCCAGTACAGACTGAAAATGTAATGAAGTTTAAATAATTTCTTATTGAAGTATAACTTCATTATCCCAATCTATGTCAGCCATCAAAAACGTCAGTTGAAATGGTCAAATATACTTATTGAAGCGCAATCTTATAGCCCCAAAAGTAACAATCTAGACATGGTCATCATCAACATTCGTTGAAATTGGTCAAACGTAAATCATTAGTTTTCAAGAGTTTAGTTACAGGTCGTTTCCGCCTCTTCACGAGTTCAATGGTATCGACCTGCCCCTGTGAACTTTCAGGAGGAAATATTCAATTTGAGCCAAATTATGTCAAACTTATTCCGGCTGCCCGGGTATTCGCCAAAGAGATAATTTAGATCCACACTGACCAGCGAACGATGGCCAATGAGACCTTAACGTGCGCTGGTACACAATAGGAAGACAAATCATGCCTGGTTGTCCTTAAAAGGACATGTGCTGGATTAGCAGAGCTGCCCGCAGAAGTTCCCCTATCCGACAAGTCTTCAAGAAATTCTTCTGCGGGTGACTCTCGCCCCGTTCGCGATGTGCACGCTCCACCACTGACCGAGGGTCAAACGTAAATAATTGTGTCACTTTTCTCCTGTGTCATGGGATGGAAGCATAAATGATTTGTCCAATCAACGAGTAGCTTATCGGGGGATGGGTTTTGTTCATCGGGGGAGGGGTTATGGTCAACCAATCAAGAAGGGGATAAGAACTATCTCAATTTTATGTTCATTTACCTCACAATAAAAGCCTATGCTTTGTTGTACGATTCATACGCACATTGGATCGATAGAATACTCTATACTGATAGCTTTAAATCATTTTGTATTGTACTCTACTGAAGAAGAACAATAAGTAGAACTTTGAAATTATTCAGAGACTTGTCTTGTTTAATAGAATAGTGTTAGAATAAATGACAACAGTACACATGTTAGAATACATGACTATGGTACAAACGCATATACATTTTCAATTTCTAAATATATATCTCATTTACACACAAACAACGAATCATTACACCTGTATAATATGAACCACGGACTTGTAAAGTTTTACTTGTTTTGAAACTCCTTTTTTCTTTCAAAACTATCAATAAGATCGATAATATATGCTAATATTGTAAATGAAATCAGATTTACAAGTGTAAGGCAACTGATCAATGTTTATTTTATGCTTTCTGCTGGTTAAAAGAGAAATATCAGTGAACAAAAACTGATAATTAACTGTTTCACACATTTACTATCAACAGTGAAAATAGTTGATAATTTGGATTGTTTTACCGGAAAAATGTGTTCACAAAAATACAAAAATAATTATTAGTAAGCACAAATAAAAAAATTTTTTTTGTTGGATTCGGTTAAATATCGATTTTAAATTCACTCGTGATCAAACTTTTTTTTCTATGATCACTCGTGAATTAAAATCGATATTCCACCAAATCCATCAAATATCCTCTATTTAATTAATGATCAAAATACATTTAGTGAAACGCAAAGAAATCACATCGCACCGTGAAATTAGCAAGGAAACATGTCTCTCATTAATGTTAGCAAATAATTATATTGGTTTATCGTGTATTAGTTGTAACACAACAAACTATATAATTATTTGTTTGCAAATGAACAAATTAATGATTCATTTTTGGATATTCGCTTCTTGTAAAAGGCCCAAGTGTGGTAAACGCGAATATTTCGTTAATAAAGATATTTTTAAGATTTTACAAAAATGCCATTTTAAATAAAGACTGAGAGAGACAAATTTATTTTTATTTTAAGCTCCGCTGTTTTTGAAGAAAACCTGAGGTATTGTCATAGCTCTCTCGTCTTTCCGCGTCGTCGTCGTCCGAAAACTTTAACATTGGCCATAACTTTTCAATATTGAACATAGCAACTTGATATTTGGCATGCATGTGTATCTCATGGAGCTGCACATTTTGAGTGGTGAAGGATCAAGTCCAGGTCATCCATCAAGATGAAAGGTCAAGGTCATTTTTTTTTTTTTTTAATTCAAAACTGCATCCACAGCTGAGCGTTGGCATCCGCTCGACGGTGCTCTTGTTTTATATTAATGTATACGTCTTTTCTACAAGAAAAGAAGCATTATTAAACGCATACTTTTAAACTTTCATCCGCTTTCATTTTTTTGTTCTCAAAACTATCATGATCGATAACATATGCTATTATTGTTTATAAAAATAAGATTAACAAGTTTAGGGCAACTGATAAATGTTAAATGATTAAAATCCATTAAAAAACACACACAAAGAAATCACACCGCGCAATTTAGCAATTAATTAGCAATTAAAAATTAGAAATTAGCAAGGAAATAATAACTCACTTTAAATTAAGGAAATCATTTTTGTTTGATTAACCTTTATTATATGTTACACAACAGAAATATAATTATTTATTTGCAAATTAACATGATTAATTTATGAGCATTCGCTAATTATATATGGCTCAGATGTTTTAAACGCACAAATGACAAGGGCTGTTTGTAAAACATGCATGCCCCCCATATGGGCTGTGAGTTGTAGTGGCAGCTATTGTGTGAATACGTTTTTTGTCACTGAATGGTGGTGGTGGTGGTGGTGNGAGTGGTAGTGTATTGTAGCAGTCTGAGTGGTAGTGTATTGTAGCAGTCTGAGTGGTAGTGTATTGTAGCAGTCTGAGTGGTAGTGCATTGTAGCAGTCTGAGTGGTAGTGTACTGTAGCAGTCTGAGTGGTAGTGTATTGTAGCAGTCTGAGTGGTGGTGTATTGTAGCAGTCTGAGTGGTAGTGTATTGTAGCAGTCTGAGTGGTAGTGTATTCTAGCAGTCTGAGTGGTAGTGTATTGTAGAAGTTTGAGCGGTAGTGTATTGTAGCAGTCTGAGTTGTAGTGTATTGTAGCAGTCTGAGTGGTAGTGTATTGTAGCAGTNCAAGTTCAAAGGCATTTTTTTTTTTTAAACTGCACCCACAGAATTGCTCAAACTATAAGGTCAAATACTTCAATCTCAATGTCTCAAGGTCAAGTTCTGTCAAGGTAAAGGTCATCTTTCAAGGTCAAAGGTCACTTTTTTTTTCTTTTTTTTTCAAACTGCACCAGGTCATCCTTCAAAGTCAAAGGTCAAATATACATAAAAATGTATGGGTCAAAATCGCTCAAAAGAGGACATTGTGCATTGTGTTTCACAAACACATACCTTGTTGTACTTAGAAATTTGGTTAAGGCAAACTTATAACATCTCTATTTAACTGTTTCTGCTTGCTACAGGTACATATATTCAATTGAAACTTACTACATGTGTTCAGCGTCATTGTGTGAGGTCACTGACCAAGTTCAATAACTGACCTGACATTTAGCTTAATTATTCCCCTTTTTGCACTTTAAATTTCCTGGTTAACCTTTGCATGCAAGTACATGCACTCCATATCTCTTTATTCACTACGGATATTGAAATAAAATGTTACATATACAGTATGTTGAGAATGTTTATGAACATTCAGGGACTAAGACCTATGAATTTGCCTGTTAAGCATGCTTATTCTATCATTTGTACTGATTATTCAGGTTCAGGTATGTTGAAATTACAGTTAGAGTTTGCATGCAACAAGTACATATCTCTGTAACTTGTACAGATATTCAATTAAAACTAGAATTAAGTTGTATTTTGGGCCAATGGATCAACATCACGGTCAGTGTTGCTTAAAATAGCTTAAACGTTTGTGCTCACTAATTTAGTAGGATGGAGATTTTGTGCTGAAATTGTTAGTATAGGTACATTAAAGTCTGATCTAGCAAGGGCTTGCATTTTGGGCCAGTGGAGTCAAGGTCACTGTAACTTAAATAGAAAAAGAGTTTTCAGTTAGTAACTTCAGTTTTGGAGGTTTAAGTGGCATTGCATTTAGAGCTAGTTGGGTCAAGGGCATTGCTACTTTAAATACAAATATGGTTTTCTGCTCAATACCTCATATTTGGATGGAGGCATTATTTGCTGTGATTTTGTGCAGGGCTTTTTTTGTGCCTAGGTAGCTTAAATGCAGACCTTGTTTTGAAAGTTAATTAAATTCAACTAATTTAAATGTTAAAAAGTGGAAAATCTAGTTGACATTTTTTGTTTTAAAATATGATTTGTCAGCATATACTATATAAAAAATAATAACTACTACAGATATTCAACATCAACTACCGTCTTTATTCTTATAAACGCGCAATAACGAAGGGGGCACGTTTATTTCAGCCAATTTAGGTATAATATGAGCCAACACCTAAAATGTGTTTACCGGTATTTGCCAAAAGTTCCAAGTTCATTGAGCAGTCGTTAACATATCACAATTAGTTTTACCAGAATACTACACCCTATTATCATGCGCGATGAAAGGGCCGTTGTCGATTTGACCGAAGATACCTTACACTTACTTACATGTACAGGGTCCAAATATTTCTTTAAAATAGATTTGAAAGCTGGGTACTGGCAGTTTGAACTTGAGGAGGAAGATAAGGAGAAGACTGCGTTTTAGGTTGGGGGCCTTTGGTTTTATTAGTGTAATCGAATGCCTTTTGGTTAATATCCAATGCACCAGCAACCTTTCAAAGACATGCATGGGACATCTTAATCTCCGAGACTGCCTCATTCTACTTACCTCTTAGCAGCCGAAAAATGGGGGCACTATTATTTTGATCACTCCTTCATTTTATAATACAATAAGGGCGCGTTTATTAGGGCGGGAGCTTTTATTAGGATAAATACTGTATGTCTTTGTGGTCAGTATCTTAGGTGACTGACAGAAAATGTTTATTATACTTTCAAAGCTGAACACTTTCGAGTGCGCTGTCTTTGGGACAGCTCTTGTTTGTTGGATTCTTTGTTTTATGGAAAGAACTCATAATTTGTAAAAACATATATCTGTTGTTTAAAGTGACCTAAAGATGTATCATAGGCAGTTAAAGATACTACATAGTTTTCATAAACAAATATGTGTTTCAAAGTATTTATTTTTAACATGGTTGTATTTTCTCGTTTAGAAAGCGAACAGCGTGGAACGTTCCACCAATTGCGGCCAAATAACCAGACTGTGGAGCTGTCGATCCCGAGGGCAGAACCGCACATGTCCGGCACTTACGATTGCTTCCTGCGTGACAGTAAGGGAAGGGTGTCCACCCGTACCCTGCAGATCATCGTCTTGATGCAGGGAAATGATGTGTTGATTAATAGACGCAAAACATCTGAAATAGCTGGTATGGGTTCAAACATTTTTAGTTGTGTAAATAAATGATGTGGCGTTTTTGGTCACAACATGTTTGTAATTGCTTTTATGGGGGTTCAAACATCAGGCTGATAAAGCATAATGTGATGTTTTAAATAATTTTGATTTTGGATTGGGATACACAAATTGTGAAATTGAAGTGTATGTAGATGTTGTCCAAGACCATGATATCATCTTTGCAGAAAATTGGCTGTGAAAATTTCAAACTGTGTGTCGATGTGTTTAATTGAGCCTTGGTCTGGGAAAACTGAGCTCAATGCATGTGCCATCCATATTAGCCTATGCAGTCTACACAGGCTAGTCAAGGACAACACTTTCATCTTTTATGGAATTTTCGTTTAAAAAAAGTCCCTTATCAAAGAAAATCCAGTATAGACCGAAAGTGTTGACCCTGATTAGCCTGTGTGGACTGCCCATGCATTAAGCCCCGTTTTCCCAGAACGTGCCTCAATTTATAATTGAATTTTTCAGATGTTGTGAATGGTGATTTACTTCGGAAGGCGTGTCAGCAGGTCACATTTTTCTGTAAGAACGTCTCTGGTCCGATATCTTGCAGCAAGCTCTGCAATGGGATCTGGGATTGCCCGCAGGGTGAAGATGAACTGCAGTGCAGATACATTGGTAAATATGTGTTTCGCAGTCTGAGTGGTAGTGTATTGTAGCAGTCTGAGTGGTAGTGTATTGTAGCAGTCTGAGTGGTAGTGTATTGTAGCAAACTCATTTCAGTCACCTTAATACTTAATTCTTCCATGCAGGATCACAATTAATGACTAAAATTTGACGAATTCAGTATCCCTATATTGTTTCTTTGAAAGATCTGTGGAACTGGAATCCATAATTTAATTAAACTATGCAGCACCCCTATGGCTGTGAGATTCACATGCTGTCAGATGTTAATGGTAATAAACATTGTCAGGTTGTAGATTTGTGATACTTGTGACACTAGTTCACTAAAGTTATTTGTGTCGTGTTCTGAGAAAACTGGGCATAATGCTTGTGTGTAAAGTGTTGTCCCAGATTAGCCTGTGCAATCTGCATAGGCTAATCAGGGACGACACTTTCCGCCTAAATTGGATTTTTGCTAAGAAAAAACTACATTTAAACGAAAAATGTCATAAAAGCGGAAAGTGTCGTCCTTGATTAGCCTGTGCAGACTGCACAGGCTAATCTGGGACGACACTTTACGCACATGCATTATGCCCAGTTTTCTCAGAACACAACACATTTGTGTAATATTAAATTATCGCGTCACCTTTTGGCATTTATGTTATCGTTGTTTTTCTGCATTGTTTCCTTTGATTGACATAATTTTAGACGTGTGTTTGGTATTTTATTTATTCTGAGGTAATTGTGAGGTTCAGTTAGCCCTCACATTGGTTTAAATCCCTTTGCTTTAGATTGACCTTTGCAAGGTAAAGATCCCAGTTTTAATAATTGTATGTCTATAGTAGGTTTTCTGTTATAAAAGTAGTGGATTAGAACAAGAATTCTTTACTGATAGAATTTCTTGAAGTTTAATTATTCACTATATATTGATTCAGGTATATCTATTGTAAAATTTAGAAATAATTTTGAATTTAAAACCAGGCTTTATGCATTTCCTTAAAGTGTTGTCAAAGATTAGCCTGTGTAGTCTACACAGACTAATCAGGGACACCACTTTTTATGCTTGTATGGATTTAAAAAAAGAAAGTCTTCTTTAAACGAAACTCCAGTCTAGGCGGAAAGTGTTGTCCCTGAGAAGCCTTTGCAGACAGCACAGGCTAATCTGGGACAACACTTTAAGCAAATGCATATTTCCCATTTGCTATTTACAGGCAAGGTGATGGGGAGTCACTGTGACAGCATGTTCTGGTGCGGTAACGGGCGCTGTGTGTACAATGACTATGTGTGTGACCAGGTGGACAGCTGTGGAGACAGCTCTGATGAACTTGTGTGTGGAGACTATAGAAAAGGTGAGCTGGTTTGGAAAACAGTTATTATAACCATACATGCCAGAATTTTCCAGGTCCAAATCGGGACATTCCATAAAAAATTGTCGGGAAATTTGACCAAAAAGCAGGACACTTAAAATGATCAATCATTTCACCTTTACTTTAGTCGGTAATCAGTATATAACTTGCAAAAACTCTAATTTTCTGCACAATTTTGACAATACAGAAGAAATTCGTGAACACAGCGTTCTTCCATTCTCCTGAAGTAAACACATTCCTTAAACTGAATTGTGGGGTTTCCCCTTATGCCTCAATTTGACATCCAATCGGTACAGGGATATCCCCTTGAACATATGTAAATCATGTGACGTGATGTGAGCGCATCAAGCACTTTTCTTATTCAACCAATGGTCAATTAACTCTAAATTTAGATTGATGCAATGTGTTACAAATTATTTTCTGAACATCAGTCGAAAACGAAAGTTAATTTATGTGAAGCATCGATGCGTATTGGTCAGCATCCAATTTGTTTGATGAACAAAATCGGTGTCTTGACATGTTTTATAACCTTAGGTGGTATAATACACAGGATAATAGTGTCATTGGGGTTTATTTCTGTATGATACATCTTTCGATAGCAATTAGAGACCCCTATCATAAAAACACCGTGGTGTGAATGCCTGATAAAATCAATAATTTGCCGATTAATCGCCGATAAGGTGTCAAAAACAACACTGGTGCGCTCGAGAAGCAGAAGTGAGTTGTTAATTGGGGGCAATAAAGTGATTAGCGATGGTAAGTTTTAGCCAGACAGAGCTTGAATAGCGAATTTTATTGGGAACTCGTAGACTTTACATCGTTTTTTACGAATGTCAGGACAAATCGTCTCATATCGGGATGCTGGGACAAAGGGCCCAAAAGCAGGACTGTCCCGCAGAGATCGGGACATCTGGCATGTATGATTATAACACTAAAGCCATCCCTGTTTTTCTCTATGTGATGCTGTTAGCTCACCTGAGTATGAAGTTACAAGGGTAAGCGTTTCTGATCACCCCATTAACTTGTGGGTCATTAATACTATAGAGGCCACATTGTTTGCTCTATCATAATGAGACTTTATCTTGACAATATCTAGGCTGAGTTTGAATTGGGGTAACTTATTTCCGAATAATCTGTCAAATCTTGGAAACACCTTGTTACCACTCTAGAAGCCACAGGCATGCCTCAATCTTTATGAAACGTTTGAATGTTTATCTTGACAAGATCAAGGCCAAGTTCAAATCTGGGTCGCAAGTGTCCAAAATGAAATTTTCATTGCCATGAAAGATCTCTGGAACTCTTTAGCCAATTTCAATGACATCTATTGATCATTCAGGGATTGTCCTATATTTTTGTTTACATGGTTCCAGTCGAACCGTCCATTGACCAGGTTCATTATCGCATATTGTCCATCAGTTTTCCTGACATTTTGTTCATTTCAGCTTTGACAACAGATGCCCCACACCACGATATCGACGATGACTCGATGGTCTGGCTGAAGACCACCGTTTACACAGTGATAGGCTGCACCGTCAGTGTGGTGTTCCTCATATCCATCGTTGTCATAGCGATATTTAACATCAAAATGAAGAGGAGGGCAGAAGCCCGTGCCCTGAGACACGTGGAGAGACGGAGACGTCACGTACATCAGTGTGACAGCAGGCATCCTGGGGCTGGGTCCCCGTTACGGAGTCACGATCCCATTGAACATCAGCCATTCATATCCACCCCGTCGCCAACACACTTTGGAAACATCATCGTCAATGTGAACAATGGAGTCCAGTATGTTCCAAGGGCAGATCCTCCCAGCCTGGTCATTCCCCCACCATCGTACTCTGAAGTGATGGCAGATGTTGTGGTGGACTTCCACGGAGGCCGGAGCTCTCCGCCTCCGGAGTACAGCACCTTGGATCGCAACCCAGACAGGCCTTCTGCTGGAAATGTTAATATCTCCCAGTCCTCCAATCGTTGTCGGGAATATAATTCTCGTCGCAATCATAGGGACAACCCTGCATCGACGAGTCATACTCATAATGATGTTCAGTTGTCGAGGGATGAAAATTATCACCGACCTCATTCAACAAGACATTCTACGCATTTCTCCCCGCAAAGTGTTTCTGAGACAAGTTCGCTAGGTCGAAGGGTGGCGAGACACTCTGCACGCCATGGACGGAATGTTCGCGCAGTTGGCGCGCAACGCAGACAGAAGCAGCTCGTTGTACAGGACGGCCAAATCTTGCTTGAGCTAGACGGCGTTGCGACTAATTCACCGCCCACAGAAAGATTAAATAGAAATACACAGACTAACCTTTCTGATATTAACACCAACTGTACTTCCTCAACTCGGATCGAGGCTAAACCAGGTCAGATTCAAGTGCAGGAGGGTCAGATTGTGTTCGCCAGTGTCTCACAGAGTGGTGCACAAGCTGTGGAGGAATCTCAAAACATTTCACAGGCTGCCGAATCATCAGGGGCCCAAAACTTTGCTAAACCGGGACACCTGCATGTTTGTGACGGTCAGATTATACTCGAATCAAGTTGCATAGCCGGTATTGAAGAACGTGGTATAGAATCTCTTGTTGAACAATCTTCGCTATTGGCTTCTGGGAGTGCTTGTGGCACGGATATTTCTTGCGGGTCGGGTAATTTGGTTGTTAAAGATGGACAGATTATCTTTAAATCGCCCTCGGTGTGATGGTTTGAACTATTTGTCAACATTTAGTCCCAAAGAAGTGTGATTTAAATTGGTTGTTCACTGAACTTTGATATTACATCTTATTGTATTCTTTAAATGTTAATAATGTTAAAACATGTTTACATGTTATAAATGAAACCTAGTGTAAAATGTAACACATGTATGACAAATGTACATACTTTTCAAAGATCATTTATTATAGATCTTCTCGAAATTGCTGCAAAATGTTAAATACATAATTGTAACGTGCCATGAGAAAATCTGCCTTGATGACATTGCAATAATATAGTAAAATTAAGTTGGTGAGCAGCAAATTCTGACATATTTCCAATGTCTCAATATTTACATGGAATTGATTTTAAATATTGTTGCAGGCATTAGCTATTGAAATAAAATTTGTGATAGTTGATATTGAGATTCTAATGGTAACTAAGGTACAGGCATGAGATTTAGAGAGTGTGCTGTTTATACAAGTTTTAACAATTCATAAATAACATGCTGTTTTGCACAGTTTTTATTGCCAAAATAAAAGAAAAACAGTATTTGCTTATTAGTTCTTCATTTATATAAATACTTAAACAAACATCATTTAATAATCTAAAACATATTTTTGACATCATCTTTTAAGTAAGAAAATGTCAAAGTGTTGACATTATTCTAAGTATGGTTTTTCTCTTTAAATTGCCAATATCATGGCAAATACATGTGATAACTGCATGAAACTTTCAGGATGTGTCCAGTAAAGATAGTGCATGAAACTTTCAGGATGTGTCCAGTAAAGATAGTGCATGAAACTTTCAGGGTTGGTCTAGTAAAGATAGTGTTATAATATTCATGGACAATTAAAAATCACATAATGTGTGAATAAGTAAGTACAGTAATCATTTATTCAGACAGGGTATGTATTTTGTTGGTAACTTACAGTAAGCATGCATTCAGAGGCTGGTAACAAAAAAAAAATCAGGGCTTGATATTTATGGTAGTCAAACTTTAGGGGACAACCAAATATTTGGTTTTGACAAACTTAAAAAGAATTTTCCTTTTCAATTGGGTGTCAAATTCCTTTTTTACCATCAATGAAGTAATATAATATTTTTGAAACAAAAGTGTATAATAAAAAAGTTGTTTAACACACTGTCTGTTCTACGATATCTGTTCTATTTTCTTTAAGATTTACATCATCAGAAACTGATAATTTATGTTTTATTATGCATTTTTAGTGTTACCATTTATTTCTTAAAGAAGATCACCTTCAATCATTCATGGAGGCCTGTATAAGCCTCGCTTTGAGAAAACTGGGCTTTATGCAGTCGCCCCAGATTAGCCTGTGCAGTCCACTAAGGCTAATCAGGGATGACTTTTTCCGCTTTTATAGAATTTTTGTTTCAAGTATGTCTCTTCTAAACAATAATCCAATTAGAGCAGAAAGTGTTGTCCCTGATGAGCCGGTGCGGACTGCACAGGCTTATCTGATAAAAACATCTTACTCACTTGCATTAAGCCCAGTTTTCCCATAATGAGGCTCATATTCATGTATGGGTTCTGAAGTCATTGCTCAGACAATATTATACCGGTAACAACCTTATTGATGTATTTAATTTTTAATTTTGAACTATATTAATATAAATCATTACAATTTAAAATTCAGGACATACACATGTATACTGTTCTGATCAGGACAAGGGAAATTTGACTGGCAAGTGGATTTATATGTCAATGTTAAGCCTCTTGTGCATATGAAGGCATATTTTTAGTCTTAAGATTTTATTGAAATGACAGTTTTATGTTAAAATCAATACTTAAAATGTAAATGCAACGAAGGTGTTAACATGTACAAAATGCATTTGTTAACCATCATTGGACGGTGTGTCATGCGGAAGAAAAACGTCCATATCTGCAACTTCAAGGTCACACTTTGAGTTCAAATGGTCAAAATGGCAATAAATGATCTTGTCCGGTCCATAACTATGTCATTCATTGCAAGATTTTAAAATTACTCGGTACATTTTTAGCTCACCTGAGCACAACGTGCTCATGGTGAGCTATTGTGATCGCCTCCTGTCCGTCGTGCGTTGTGCGTCGTCAACATTTACCTTGTTTACACTCTAGAGGTCACATTTATTGTCCAATCTTCATGAAACTTGGTCAGAACATGTGTCTCAATAATATCTTGGACGAGTTCGAAAATGGTTCCGGTTGGTTGAAAAACATGGCTGCCAGGGGGCGTGGCAGTTTTCCTTATATGGCTATAGTAAAACC
>VMBQ01002788.1:0-80279 GCA_007657795.1 Dreissena rostriformis | reverse complement strand
CTTTGAGTTCAAAGGTCAAAAATGACCATAAATGATCTTGTCCGGGCCATAACTATGTCATTCATTGTGAGATTTTAAAATTACTCTGTACATTTGTTCACAATCATTGGACGGTGTGTCATGCGAAAGAATTACGTCGATATCTCCAAGGTCACACTTGGAGTTCAAAAGTCAAAAATGGCCATAAATGAGCTTGTCCGGGCCATAACTATGTCATTCATTGTGAGATTTTAAAATGACTCTGTACATTTATTTTGTTCACAGTCATTGGACGGTGTGTCATGCGAAAGAATTCAAGAGTTCACAGGTCAAAATGGCCATAAAAGATAATGGCATAATAATTCTTAAAAATCGCCATAAATTACTTTCTCTTGTTTTGTGAAGACAGCATGCAAAATATTCTGTGTCAATGCAGCATGTGGGGTATACGTCACGTCTGTGACAAAGCTCTAGTTATAAAGCTGTTTCAAATTGAAAACCTGGTTTTGTGACAATTTTGTCCCTTGTTTGTTTTAAATTATGATTTGTCAGCTTTAAGTTTACATATACTATATAAACGATAATAACTACTACAGATATTCAACATCAACTATGTCTTTGTGGTCAGTATCTCAGGTGACTCACAGAAAATGTTTATTATACTTTCAAAGCTGAACACTTTCCAGTGCACTGTCTTGGGACAGCTCTTGTTTATTGGATTCTTTGTTTTATGGAAAGAACTCATAATTTGTTAAGACATATTTCTGTTGTTTCAAGTGACCTAAAGATGTATAATAGGCAGTTAAAGATGCTACATAGTTTTCATAAACAAATATGTGTTTCAAAGTATTAATTTTCTACATGGTTGTATTTCCTCATATAGACAGTGAACAGCGTGGAACGTTCTTCCAATTGCGGCCTAATAACCAGACTATGGAGCTGTGGATCCCGAGGGCAGAACCGCACATGTCCGGCACTTACGAGTGTTTCCTGCGGGAGAGATATGGAGGCGTGTCCACCCGTACCCTGCAGATCATGGTGTTGATGCAGGGAAATGATGTATTGATTAATGGACGCAAAACGTCTGAAATAGCTGGTATGGGTTAAACACTTTTAGGAAATGACGTGTTGATTAATAGACGCAAAACGTCCGAAATAACTGGTATGTGGTCAAACATTTTTAGTTGTGTAAAGAAATGATATGTTGATTAATAGATACAAAACGTCTGAAATAGCTGGTATGGGTTCAAACATTTTTAGTTGTGTAAAGAAATGACGTGTTGATTAATAGACGCAAAACGTCTGTAATAGCTGGTATGGGGTCAAACAATTTTAGTTATCTAAAAAAATGACGTGTTGATTAATAGATGCAACACATCTGAAATAACTGGTATGGCTTCAAACATTTTTAGTTGTGTAAAGAAATGATGTGTTGATTAATAGAGGCAAAACCTCTGAAATAGCTGGTATGGGTTGAAACGCTTAGGAAATGACGTGTTGATTAATAGACGCCAAAACATCTGAAATTACTGGTATGGTTTCAAACATTTTTAGTTGTGTCAAGAAATGATGTGTTGATTAATAGACGCAACACATCTGAAATAGCTGGTATGGGTTGAAACACTTTTAGGAAATGACATGTTGATTAATAGACGCAAAACATTCGAAGTAGCTGGTATCGGTTAGAATATTTTAGTTTTGTAAAGAAATTATTTTGGCATTTTTGGGCACAATATTTCTGCAATTGCCTGTATGGGGGGGGGGGCGGTTTCAAACATCGTGCTGATGTTGAGTATGATGTGATGTTATAAATGATGTTTTCCATGGGATTGCGATACAAAAAATGACAAATTGAAGTGTATGTAGATATTGTAATAATTCAATAACTGCGACTTTAACATGTTGGTGTTGTGTTCCGAGAAAACTGGGAAAAATGCTTGTGCCTAAATTGTCATCCTAGATTAGCCTGTGCAGTCCGCACAGGCTAATCAGGGACGACTATTTCCGCTGTTATGGAATTTTTCATTTAAATGAAGTCTCTTCTTAGCGAAAATCCAGTTTAGGCGGAAAGTGTAGTCCCTGATTAGCCTGTGCGTACTACACAGGCTAATTTGGGACGACACTTAATGCACATGCATTATGCCCAGTTTTCTCAGAACACGTTATATTGTATTTTCAAGACCATGATAATATCTGTGTGTAAAGCATGGCTGTGAATTTAACAAACTGTGTCTATGTGTTGTTATAATTTAATTTTTCAGATGTGGTGAATGTTGATTTACTTCGGACGGTGTGTGGGCAGGGGGTGACATTTTTCTGTAAGAACGTCTCTGGTCCGATATCTTGCAGCAAGCTCTGCAACGGGATCTGGGATTGCCCACATGGTGACGATGAAATGAAGTGCAGATATATTGGTAAAATTTTGAGCCACGTCTGTGAAAATGCATGGGCTTAATTCATTGGTGTAAAATGTCGTCCCAAATTAACCTTTGCAGTCTGCACAGGCTAATCAAGGACAACACTTTCCGCTTTTATGTTATTGTTTGTTTTCAGGAAGTATCTTTTTAGCGAAAATCCAGTTAAGGCAGAAAGTGCCATCTCTGATTAGCTTGTGCGGACTACACTGGCTAATGTTGGACGACACTTTACGCACATGCATTAAGCCCTGTTTTCCCAGAGCGCTGCTCATTTGTTCTGCTGTATAAGTGCTGGCAAATTGTAGCCCATTTTAAACAAATGTGCTCTGGATAAGGATGATAATGTTATCTTGTATATAAAGGAATGGTATAAGCAAGTAAAATCTTATCACTACCATTACACTATCCAGGCTTCAAGATTGGACAATTATAAACACAAACTTGGTAATACAGTAAAAACTCTTAAAGACCACCTGGGTATTACGACCAAGTCGCTACGACGACCACCATTTTTCAGTCCCAAATTTTTCCTTCTATGGTCGTTACACTCTAATCCAACCAACCTCAAATCTGCTATTACGACCACTTTAAATAATCAGTACCAATCAACGAAATTGCTCTAAATTGACACCCGCTAAACAACCAGTAATTTTCACACCTTGATTGGGTGTTGTGGTTCGATGGGGTCTGTGTACGAAGCCATTGTGTACCAATTTTCAACAATTAAAGTCAACGGTATTTGAGACAATGGTATTTGCACCGACTGCTAGGTGTTTGATTTTCGGCCAATGTTGTTCTTTGTAACCCTTGATTCTTGATTCATAATATTATCGAGTCTTTGATTGGTTATTGTTTGGTACACACTTTTAAGATTAAAGACGGCAAATAATTTAACAGAAAGGATAAATGAATAAGATGGTTTCGTTCGATATAAAAACCAACCTGTATGTGATATCGTTATTCAAAATGGATAAGCGAAAAGGGAAAGAGTTGTGTTTAAAAGAAAAGATTGATTTAATCAACGCCAGTAGTGGGAAATCTCTGTAAAAAGCTCTGCTAAGAAAACAACAATTGACTGTTTCTTCAAGTAAATAGTCTTATCTGAGATTACCAACTGAATAGTATCATGATAAAATTTTGTTTCTGTTCTTGTTTTAAAAGCTTGAAATACTATCGTTATACAATGAATTGATTGATTACTGTTTTATAATGCATGCAAAACGATTGAAGTTCATTGAATATTTACCATTTGTATGATCTGTCCATCAAAATTCATGAAAACTCAGAATTAAGACCACCTTGCTATTAAGACCACTTTTCACAAGTCCCACAAGTGGTCTTAATACATGTAGCGAGTTTTCACTGTAGTTTTTGTTGTTTCCAAATATTCAATAAAAAGCAACTGATTATTTTACTGATTTTGATTGATAATTATCTTTAAAGTAATCAACTATTTTCTTTGGCTGGAGTATTTTTTTGCAGTGTTAATACAATGTGTACACTTTGCTTTGGATCTAAGACAATTTAATGGAAAATTGTCATTTTGACAAACTGTGTAAAGTCTCATTGAGTTCAGAATGGTATTTGGCGTGGCTACTTTCAGGCAAGGTGATGGGGAGCCACTGTGAGGGCATGTTCTTGTGCGGCAACAGGAAAAACTGGGCTTTATGCGTTTGCGTGAAGTGTTGTCCCAGGTGCAGGGACAACACTTTCCGCTTTTATGGAGTCATTTAAAGGAATTCTTCTTTAAAAAACTCCAGTCTAGGCGAAAAGTGTTGTCCCTGATTAGTCTGTGCAGACTGCACAGGCTTATCTGGGACAACACTCCATGCAAATGCATATTTCCCATTTGCTATTTGCAGGCAAGGTGATGGAGAGTCACTGTGAGGGCATGTTCAGGTGCGGTAACGGGCACTGTGTGAACAACGACTATGTGTGTGACCAGGTGGACAGCTGTGGAGACAGTTCTGATGAACTTATGTGTGGAGACTATAGAAAAGGTGAGCTAGTCTGGAATTTGCCTAGTAATTACAACACTTGAAGTCATACCAGTTTTCTATATGTTATTCTTTAGCTTTAACTTTTAGTACAAAATTCTCAAGGTTAGCTTTTTGTGATCGGCATGCGGTGTGCATCATGCGTAATTAACTTTTACTTTTGTAATATTGAAGATTGTATCTCATGGAGCTGCACATTTTGAATGGTGAAAGGTCAAGATCATGGTCATCCTTCAAAGTCAAGGGTCAAATATATGGCTTCAAAGCGCAGTAGGGGGCATTGTGTTCCACAAACACAGCTCTTGTTTTCCCCTGTCCACTGACATGTGTGCGTAATTTGTTTCATCTGCAGTTGCTAATGATTCAATGTTTGTCATCAAAGTTATATAACATATGTGTCGTGTTCTGAGAAAACTGGGCATAATGCTTGTGCGTAAAGTGTCATCCCATATAAGCCTGTGCAGTCCGCACAGGCTTATCCGTGACGACACTTTCCACAAAAACTGGATTACGCTAAGAAGAAACATCATTTCAACAAAAAATTCCATAAAAGCGGAAATTGTCATCCATGATTAGCCAGTTTAAGGACAATTTACGCACAAGCATTATGCCCAGTTTTCTCAGAACATGACACATATATGAGCCTTGCTCTGTAAAAAGGGGTTTCAATGAATGTGCATAAAGTGTCATCCCAGAATTGCCCGTGCAGTCTGAACAGGCTAATCAGGGATGTCACTTTCTGCCTTAACTGGATTTTTGCTTAGAAAACACTTTCTTTCAACAAAAAATATCAGAAAAGCGGAAAGGGTTTTCCCCGCTAAGCCTGTGCGGACTGCACAGGCTTATCTGGGACGACATTTTACACACATTCATTAAACTCCGATTTTTAAAAAACGAGACTCATATTAATAAGAATTACTTGATTTTCAACTTCAGTTGTTTCACTTCTCTAATAGTGTGCAGTCCACCTGTAACTCCTATTTGATTTTCAACTTCAGTTGTTTCATTTCTCTAATAGTGTGCAGTCCACCTGTAACTCCTATTTCTGGCAGTGTCCACATCTCTGGAGACGGTATGCTGGCCATGTATTCATGTGGTACAGGATACACTCTGGTGGGAGTGAAGACACGGGCATGTCAGGCCAATGGGCTGGGATGGAACGAAACAGATCCCAAATGCAGTTAGTAGTTTTGTTAATGTGTGCTATTGCGTTCTGTTGAAGATTCCTGTGTTTTAAGATTTTGAAAAACATCAGTACACATCAATATACTATGACATACCGGTACTCAATATATCTGAAATCATTTCTTTTGAAAAAATGACTGACCTACTAAATGACTCCAATAAAGTTAAAAATATATTTAACTATTCAGGTAAATGTAAGGAGCTTTCAAGCCTGGATGGATTTGAGGCTGTGTTGCAGACGGACGGATCAACGACCACTGCTGCATTAACGTGTGACATAGGTTACACAATGAGTGGATCAGCAAACCTGACCTGCCGTAGTGATGGAGAATGGAATGTCACGCAACCTATTTGTAGTATGTAGCTGCAATGAATGTTACCTCTGATAATCCATTCACATTGTGCTAAATATGTTTAACAGTGTGTCGTGTTCTGAGAAAACTGGGCATAATGCTTGTGCTTTAATTGTCATCCCAGATTAGCCCTTGCAGTCCGCACAGGCTAATCAGGAACGACAATTTCCGCTTTAATGAAATTTTTCATTTAAATGATGTCTCTTTTTAGGGCGAAAAACCAGTTATGGCGGAAAGTGTCTGCCCTGATTAGCCTGTGCAGACTGCATAGGCTAATCTGGGACGACACTTTACGCACATGCATTTTGTCCAGTTTTCTCAGAACACGACATACTGTTACCACTGATTAAAACTTATAATGATGTATGTAAATGACATCTGTAACCATTGGAATTTCAGTCGAGTAAGTAGCTAATTTAGGAATTCTAAAGATTTCAAACATCTTATCTTTTAACTACAGAGAATTTTGTTGGTCATTTTGGTGATTTATGATAGTCTGATTGCATATCATATGATGAACTCCTTTTGAGAATGGTAGTGAAAGCATGAACTTATTATTCCAATGTAGAGGAATGTTCCCCCCTTTCTGCACCACCTAGAGGACCACTAGATGTTCATGTGACGTCCAATGGGCGTGTAACTAGTGTAAGGTTCACGTGCGATGCTGGATACTCCCTGCAGGGTGCAGAGGTCCTCACGTGCAGGACCAGTGGGTCATGGGACTTCAGTGTTCCCACCTGTGGTAAGTGTGCTCAACAGGCAAATGGAATGAAATTTGTTATTCATGAAAATGGATATGTGACTCGCTCTGGGAAAACAGGGCTGAATGCATGTTTGTAAAGTGTCGTCCCAGATTAGCCTGTTTCGTCCGCAACGCAAAGGAACAACACTTTCCCCCTTAACTGGATTTTTGGTAAGAAGAGAGCACCTTTCATAAAAAAATATCATAAAATGGGGAAAGTGTCGTCAGTTATAAGCCTTTGAAGACTGCACAGGCTAATCAGGCTTGACAATTTACTCACATGCATTAAGCCCCATTTGCCCAGAGCACAACTCAAGTCTATTCCTTTGTATAACATTANGAATTTAATATTTTTCGTATGACAAAACTCGAATTTAATATTTTTCGTATGACAAAACTCGAAACAATCATAGTGTATTTTTTTTTAGTAAAATATTACCAAGTTTGTGTATGTTATCAATGTTGATCCCTAGTAAAGTGTGCCTCGCTGACGCCGCCTGGACCGCCTGGTAGTGGAAGAATAAACATCACCACAGATGGTTCCCAAACATCAGCTCTGGTGTCCTGTACAGCTGGGTTCCATCTAGTTGGGGAACCGGTCCTCATGTGTAATGAGTATGGGGACTGGGACCATGGGATGCCACAGTGCAGTAAGTCCAGATGAAATGTAGCACAATCTAGCAGTTGCTTCTTGTAAATAGTTATGGGCTTATACATATAACAGGTTTTTCACTCACCTGAGCCCTATGTGCTCAAGTGGAGCTTTTAGGTTACAATGTTGTCAGTTATCCTTCCGTGTGTGCATGCGTAAACGTTTTCGTAAAACGACCTCTCCTCCTGATTTTCTTGACAGATTTTGAGGACACTTCACAGGATTATAATTGGGTGACCTTTTTTTTCAAAATTGTTCAAATGGTTCTGGTCCATTGCATAATTATGTAGGTCACCAGGGATAAAAATAGTTTAAAAAAATGAGAACTGCAAATATCTTTTCTGAAACCACAAGGGTCTGGAGTTAAATATTTGGTGTGTAACATCATCTAGTGGTCCTCTACTAAGTTTGTTCAAATCATGCCCATGGTTTTTGAAAATGGCCACGCCCCAGGGTGCGCATGATTTATATAGACTTGTATTGCAACATATCTTTTTCTTTAAAATGACATGGTTCAAAGGTGAAATATTTTAATAAAACATCAAATGGTGGTCGTCTTCCGAGTTTTTTCAAATCATGACCCTGGGGTCAAAATTGGCCCAGTCCTACGGGTAACTTGTTGCCATTTTTTGTTTATAGTAAAAACATTAACAAATCTCCTCCACTGAAACTGCAAAGATCAAAGGTTTAGTATTGGTATGTCATATGGTGGTCTTCTACAAAGTTTGTTCAAAGTATTCACCTGGGGGTGTCTGGTTTCTCTTATAAGTATAAAGTTAAATATTATCCGGCAACTGCAAGGCCCAGATATTTCATTTTTGTCATTAAAGATCTCATGGGGGTGCTCATAGTTTTTCAAATCATGCTCCTGGGGTCAAAACTGGCTCCATCCTGGGGATTATTTCTTTTTATGCCCAGCCATAGGCGGAGGGATACAGATTTGGCCTCATCCGTCTGTCCTTCGGTCCATCAGTCCTTCCGTCCGTCCAACCTGAACACTTTTGTGTCCGGAGCTTGGAATTGCTTGGGCAGATGTCATTGAAACTTGGTATGAGTGTGTTTATATATACAAGAGGATGATGCATGTCAAATGCTGTCACAATCCATTTGCAAATAACGGAGATATGGCCCTCTTTGACTTTTGAAGATGTCTGGAGCCACATCTTGGATTAGACCTATGTCCCTTTGTCCAAGGTCAAGGTTACTCAAATTTTGTTGGACACTGCTTTTTAATGGCAATGATATCACTGTTTCTTCCTCAAAAATATCTTTTATCAGCTTTTTTTATTTTGTAGATTAAATAAAAGCTGAATGAGGTACAACAGTTGTCCCTGCACACTATCTTTTAATTACACCACCTTTTAATAGCATCCTTTGTAACTAAAAAATCCTACTTTATTTCAGAGTTTTTAATGTGGAGCTTTATGTAAGAACTGGTTTTATAGGTTTCATTAAACATTGATTAAAGTGTATCAATGAATGATTCTATAAGTAGTTGTGAACAGAGTTTTGCATTGAAAGCACTTTGCGGGGGACATCAATTCAATGAATTTGCTTGTTTTTAGGTCACAAGCTATTGTGATCACCTTTTGTCCATCCTGTGTTGTGCGGCGTCAACATTTACCTTGTTTACACTCTAGAAGTCACATTTATTGTCCAATCTTGATGAAACTTGGTCAGAACATGTGTCCATATAATATCTAGGATGAGTTCGAAAAAAATGGTTCCGGTTGGTTGAAAAACATTGCTGCCAGGGGGCGTGACAGTTTTCCGTATATGGCTATAGTAAAACATTGTTAACACTCAAGAAGTCACATTTTTTGTCCAATCTTCATGAAACTTGGTCAGAACATGTGTCCCAATAGTATCTTGAAAGAGTTTGAAAATGGTTCCGGTTGGATGAAAAACATGGCCGCCAGAGGGCGGGGCATTTGTCCTAATATGGCTATAGTAAAACCTTGTTTACACTCTAGAAGTCACATTTTATGTCCAATATTCTTGAAACTTGGTCAGAACATGTGTCCCAATAATATCTTGGACAAGTTTGAAAATGGTTCCGGTTGGACGAAAAACATGGCTGCCAGGGGGGCGGGGCAGTTTTCCTTATATGGCTTTAGTAAAACCGTGTTAACACTCTAGAAGTCACATTTATTGTCCAAACTTCATAAAACTTAGTAAGAACATTTGTTCTAAAGATATCTTGGCTGAGTTTGTAAATGATTCTGGTCTGTTGAAAAACATGGCCGCCAGGGGTCGGGGCAATTTTCCTTATATGGCTACATGTATAGTTAAACCTTGTTAACACTCTAGATGTCACATTTTTGGTCTAACGCTCATGAAAATTGGTCAGAATATTTGTACCAATGATATCTGGGCTGAGTTCGAAAATGGTTGTGATCTGTTGAAAAACATGGCCCCCAGGGGGGCATGGCATTTTTTCCTTATGTGGCTATAGTAAAACTTTGTTTAATCAATCATAATGAAACTTTATCATGGCAATATCTAGGCCGAGTTTGAATCTGGGTGACTTATGCTCAAATACTCTGTCACCATGTCAAATCTTAGAGATACCTTGTTACCTCCCTAGAATCCACACGAATGAATCTTTAGGAAACATTTGAATGTTTATCTTGACAAACAAAAAGGCCAAGTTTGAATCTGGGTCGCCTTTTTAAAATGACATTTTCATTGCCTTGCAATGTCACTGGAACTCTAGCCAATTTGTTTGACAGCTTCCGCATCCATGTCGTTTGGATCTCTTGATCTTTTAGGGAATAAATGTCCTATATTTTTGTTTGCATGGTTGAAATCAACCCATCCATAGACAAGGTTAATTATTGAGGAGCATCCATCAGTTTTCCTGACATTTTGTTCATTTCAGTTTTGACAACAGATGCCCCACACACCGACATCGACGATGACTCGATGGTCACAACAGATGCCCCACACCCCGACATCGACGATGACTCGATGGTCTGGCTGAAGACCACCGTCTACACAGTGATAGGCTGCACCGTCAGCGTGGTGTTCCTGATATCCATCGTTGTCATAGCGATATTCAACATCAAAATGAAGCGGCGAGCAGAAGTCCGAGCCCTGAGGCACGTGGAGAGACGGAGACGTCACATACATCAGAGTGACAGCAGGCAGCCCAGGGCTGGGTCCCAGTTACAGAGTCACGATCCCATAGAACGCCAGCCATTCATATCCACCCCATCGCCCACCCACTTTGGTAACATCATCGTCAATGTGAACAATGGAGTCCAGTATGTTCCGAGGGCAGATCCTCCCAGCCTGGTCGTTCCGCCACCATCGTACTCTGAAGTGATGGCAGAGGTCGTGGTAGACTTCCATGTAGCCCAGAGCTCTCCTCCACCGGAGTACAGCACACTGGATCACAACCCAGACAGGCCGTCTGCTGGAAATGTTAATATCTCCCAGTCCTCCAATCGTTGTCGGGAATATAATTCTCGTCGCAATCATAGGGACAACCCTGCATCAACGAGTCATACTCATAATGATGTTCAGTTGTCAAGGGATGAAAATTATCACCGCCCTCATTCGACAAGACATTCTACGCATTTCTCCCCGCAAAGTGTTTCTGAGACAAGTTCGCTAGGTCAAAGGGAAGCGAGACACTCTGCACGCCATGGAAGGAATATTCGCGCAGTTGGCGGGCAACGCAGACAAAAGCAGCTTGTTGTACAGGATGGCCAAATCTTGCTTGAGCTAGACAGCATAGCGACTAATTCACCACCCACAGAAAGATTAAATAGAAATACACAGACTAACCTTTCAGATATTAACACCAACTCTACTTCCTTAACTCTGACTGAAGCTAAACCAGATCAGATTCAATTGCAGGAGGGTCAGATTGTGTTTGCAAGTGTCTCGCAGAGTGGTGCACCAGCTGTGGAGGAATCTCAAAACATTTCACAGGCCGCCGAATCATTGGGGGCCCAAAACTTTGCTAAACCAGGTAACCTGCATGTTTGTGACGGTAAGATTGAACTCGAATCAAGTTGCAATGCCAGTGTTGAAGAACGTGGTATAGCATCTCATATTGAACAATCTTCACTGCTGGGATTAGCTTCTGGAAGTGCCAGTGGCACGGATATTTCTTGCGGGTCGGGTAATTTGGTTGTTAGAGATGGGCAGATTATCTTTAAATCGCCCTCAGTGTGATGGTTTGAACTATTTGTAAACTTTTAGTCCCAAAGAAGTGTGATTTAAAATGGTTGTTCACTGAACTATGATACTTCATCTTTTTATGCCCCCGGTAGGGTGGCATATAGCAGTTGAACTGTCCGTCAGTCCGTCCGTCCGTCCGTCCGTCCGTCAGTCAGTCTGTGCGTCCGTCCAAAAACTTTAACATTGGCCATACATTTTGCAATATTGAAGATAGCAACTTGATATTTGGCATGCATGTGTATCTCATGGAGCTGCACATTTTGAGTGGTGAAAGGTCAAGGTCATCCTTCAAGGTCAAAGGTCAAAAAGCAAAATCCAAGGGAATTATAAAGCTCTAAAGGGAGATAATTTCTATACCTGCCAAATGATAAATATAAATTTTATTTCAAAGCGGCGCAGTAGGGGGCATTGTGTTTCTGACAAACACAACTCTTGTTGTATTCTTTAAATGTTAATAATGTTAAAACAAGTTTACATGTTAAAAATGAAACCTAGTGTAACATATGTATGACAAATGTAAATACTTTTCAAAGATCATTTATTATAGATCTTCTTGAAATTGCTGCAAACTGTTAAATACATAATTGTACCGTGACATGAGAAAACCTGCCTTGATCTGACCAATTTTCATGATGTATTTTCAATGTCTCAATTTTTACATTGAATTGATTTAAAATATTATTTCAGGCATTAGCTATTGAAATAAAATTTGTACATCTTCCACATTACATAGTTGATATTGAGATTCTAACAGTAACTAAGGTACAGGCATAAGATTTAGAGAGTTTACTGTTTATACAAGTTTTTTCAATTCATAAATAACATAATATTTTGCACATTTATTTGCCAACATAAAATGAAAACAAATTGCTTATTAGTTCTTTGTGTATATAAAGACTTGAACAAACATCATTTAATAATCTGAAAATATTTTTGACATCATCTTTTAAGTAAGAAAATGTTAAAGTGGTGACATTATTATATTTAAGTATGGTTTTTCTCTTTAAATACCAATAGCATGGCCAATACAAGTGATAACTGTATGAAACTTTCAGGATGTGTCCAGTAAAGATAGTGCATGAAACTTTCAGGATGTGTCCAGTAAAGATAGTGTTATAATATTCATGGACAATCACATAATGTGTGTATAAGGCGGATTTCTCATGATGCGAAACATTTGTATTTTTTTGGTAACTTACAGTTATCCTGCATTCACTGTATTTATTTTATTGGTAACTTACAGTAATCCTTCATTCAGGGCATGTATTTTGTTGGTAACTTACAGTAAGCATGCATTCAGGGGCCGGTAAAAAAATCAGGGCTTGATATTTATGGTAGTCAAACTGTAGGGGACAACCAAATATTTGGTTTTGACAAACTGAAAAAGAATGTTCCTTTTCAATTGGGTGTCAAATTTCTATTTTACCATCAATGAAAGTTTATAATATTTTTTAAACAAAAGTGTATAAAAAAGTTGTTTAACACACTGTCTGTTCTAAGATATCTTTCTATTTTCTTTAAGATTTACATCATCAGAAACTGATAATTTATGTTTTATTATGCATTTTTAGTGTTACCATTTATTTCTTAAAGAAGATCACCTTCAATTATACATGGAGGACATAGATGATATTTGTTCATGTCAGTGTAAGATCGTTTTTTATTTCACGAGTCATCATAGAAAATATATTTTCACAAGTGGTGCTGCCACAAGTGAAAATATTATTTTTCTATGATCACGAGTGAACTAACAAACAATCTTACACTGACATGAACAAATTTTCTGTTTCTTTTATGCCCCTTTTTTAAGAAAATAATGAACAGCTGTTTTCCTTTCGCTGAAAAGTACCCCTTTCTCCCGTGACGTACCTCAATACATTGAAATGACGTCATTTTGTTGACCAAATGATGTCATTATTACAGGTAAATTCTTGAGTTTAACTCTTTTACAATGTAAATAAACGGTAAAAAAAACATAAAATTAAAAGAAAATTTGTTAGATTCGGTGGAATATCGATTTTATTTCACTCGTGATCATAGAAAAATATAAACAAGGATATAAACAAGGGAAGTAAATCTTGATATGATAATCTAATAATAGAAAAAGGAGTTCCGAAAATGTGTTATTTTCACCTGTGAAAATAACAATTTGTTTATTTTCACTGCTGTTATTTCACTGCAGAAATGTCATATTTTATCATTAGGTATAAAAGAAAGTATAAGCCTCGCTTTGAGAAAACTGGGCTTTATTCAGTCGCCCCAGATAAGCCTGTGCAGTCCACTAAGGCTAATCAGGGACAACTTTTTTCCGCTTTTATGGAATTTTTGTTAAGTGTCTCTTCTAAACAAAAACCCAGTGTAAGCGAAAAGTGTTGTCCCTGATGAGCTGGTGCGGACTGCACAGGCTTATCTGTCAAAACATCTTACTCACATGCATTAAGCCCAGTTTTCCCAGAATGAGTCTCATATTCATATATTTGTTCTGAAGTTATTGCTTAAACAATATAATAATAGCCTTATTGATGTACTTCATAATTTTGAACTATACATGTATTAATATAAATCATTATAATTTAAAATTCAGGACTTGTGACATTCTGCTCTGGACATGTGAAATTTGACTGGCAAGTGGATTTATATCTCAATGTTAAGCCTCTTGTGCATATAAAGGCATATTTTTAGTAAAGATTTTTTGGAAATGATAGTTTTATCGTTAAATTCAATACTATAAATGTAAATGCAACAAAAGTGTAAACATGTAAGAAATGTTTCTTTAAAGTTGTTAATCATTTTGTACTTGCTTGTTTCTTGTTTATGACATCGTTTCATACATGCCATCATTTAACATAAGTTCTTTGCAAATTTTCATGAACACAAATGTTCCTTGGAGTTTCCTCTACCAAACAGATGCATGAGATTCTGCTTCACTGCACAATATGACCAATATAGCAAAAATTAAATATATGTCTGAACACAAGATCAGATTGAGCTTAAACTTAAAATAATATTCATCCTTTTTTCTTTTACATACTGAATATCAAACTTCCTTACTATTTCTTTTACCTGTACATGTAGCCTCATTGGAAACATAACCATTCAGCTTTTAGTCTTTAATCCTTTGCATGCTGGGATATTTTTCATCTGCTAAAATGTCGTCTGCTGAATTTCTTAAATTAGCATTTTCTTCGATTTTTTTCAAAGAATACTATCAGAATAGCAAACAGTTTGGATCCTGATGAGACGCCACGTTTTGTGGCGTCTCATCTGGATCCAAACTGTTTGCAAAGACCTTCAAAATTTGGTTCAAGCGCCAAAGGGTTAATGCGAGTTCTGCATTTTTCTCTTGTTCTATTTTCTTATTGACGATTAGATGTATTTGACGTCCAATTGAAATGTGGGTGAAACCCGTCCACACATAACCTGATGTGCTCGCATCCTGCATTGTTCTTATTCAATTAATGAGACAATCAACAAGTGAATTTAAATTGAGATTGTATTCAACATGATCGAACTATTTTCTGAAGATGGTGTGAAAATGAATGTAAGTCTGTATTTTCCTAAGTAACGCTTATTTGCCCGTGCTTATCTACATTTGAGTCAGTATTATACAAGAGATACATGTTTATGAGCCTTGCTCTGGGAAAAGAGGGTTTAATGCATGTTTGTAAAGTGTTGTCCCAGATTAGCCTGTGCCGTCCACATCAGGGACGACACTTTCCACTTCTATTGTATTGTTCGTTTCAAGGAAGACTCTTCTTGACAAAAATCCAGTTTAGGCGTAAAGTGTTTTCCCTGATTAGCCTGAATGCTGTGTGGACTGCACAGGCTAATCTGGGGCGACACTTTACGCACATTCATTAAACACCTTTTTCACAAAGCCAGGCTCATAAGTAATTTGGACCAGAAATCACAAAAGCATGCAGCTTTTCTCAGAAGACACGTAACTGTAACAATTCGTCTGTTGGTAGCAATAAGCGACCGCTTTCAAATGACGTAGCATGAGTTAATGACAAAATCAATAGATCTCAATCGCTGATAAGATGTGTACAACAATACTTTGCTAAGAGTATAAGTGATTGTAAATTTTGGCCAAAACGGAGAGCTTGAATCGCAACTTCTATAGTAAAATATAGGACAATACTATTTATTAACAAATACAGGGACAATTTTTTTTTCGGATCAATGGGATAGAAATCCCAAGATTGGGATCATGACAAGTATGCTTCTGGTAATAATGATATTTATCACATTACATGTTTTTGAGCCTCGCTCTGTGAAAAGGGCGTTTAATGCATGTGCGTAAAGTGTCGTCCCAGATTAGACTGTGCAGTCCGCACAGGCTAATCAGGGACGACACTTTCTGCTTGTATTATATTTTTTGTTTACAGAAGGTCTCTTTGTTGCAAAAATCGTGTTTAGGCGGAAAGTGTTGATCCTGATGAGCCAGACTCATTTGTTTATCGTAATTGAGATTAATTTGAATTAATTTTCATCAGCTCATGGTTATCATTTGAAATGTTTATGTCACATTTTTTTCCATTCAGTTATGTCCTGCTTTTTAATGCGTCAGATTGCACTTAAATGATTTAATTTTTACCTGAGCAAACATTCCAACTTGTGTTTATNAGTAAAATATAGGACAATACTATTTATTAACAAATACAGGGACAAATCTTTTTTCGGCTCAATGGGATAAAAATCCCAAGATTGGGATCATGACAAGTATGCTTCTGGTAATAATGATATTTATCACATTACATGTATTTGAGCCTCGCTCTGTGAAAAGGGCGTTTAATGCATGTGCGTAAAGTGTCGTCCCAGATTAGCCTGTGCAGTCCGCACAGGCTAATCAGGGACGACACTTTCCGCTTGTATTATATTTTTTGTTTACAGAAGGTCTCTTCGTAGTAAAAATCGAGTTTAGGCGGAAAGTGTTGATCCTGATGAGCGAGGCTCATTTGTTTATAGTAACCGAGATTAATTTGAATTAATTTTTATCAGCTCATGGTTATCATTTGAAATGTTCAACCTTGTCACATTTCCATTCAGTAATATCCTGCTTTTTAATGTGTCAGATTGCAATTTAATAATTTAATTTTTTACCTGAGCAAACATTCCAACTTGTGTTTATCCATAAACTTAATAACACTAAACAAAAGTTATTTATCATACTTATGGTGTCTCTTTGAGAAACTAATTAACTTTAATGAACACTAATACAGAGCATTAAGCATGGAATTAAATTTTCTTTTTACCTCTCAATTTTCCATCTTGATCATTTGAGATTTGTGGTTCATTGAAATTGCAGCTATGAAAACTCTTGCTTCACATTAAATATACCGGTAATTTGAGAAATGGGAAGATATTATTTGATGTACATGTATGTTTCATAAAACATTTATTATATTAACAAATATTATAATATATATGAAGATTTATTGTTATAAATGTATAAATGATTGCTATTGCTTAGTAAATAGAAATTTACGTTTTAAGTATTTTTTCATGTAATTTGTGTTGAATACTAAAATATTTACTGTATGTGCTTCCTTCAATAAATATTATAAGCTTTTATGATGCATTGAAATTAATCATGCACACAAAAAAATAGTCTACCTTTCCGGCTTATGGTAATTTGCTGGAGGTTTCCAATGAACTGCTTTTACTGTAAGGGACGACACTTTCTGCCTAAACTGATTTTTGTCAAGAAGAGTCTTCCTTTTAACCACAAATACAATTACAGCGGAAAGTGTCATCCCTGATTAGCCTGTGTGGACTGCACAGGCTAATATGGGACGACACTTTATGCACATGCATTAAACCCCCTTTTAACAGAGCGAGTTTCAAATGTTTTATGAAAACAGCATGTGGTTTTTAAATGGAGTTTTTTGAAAATTGTCCCAACAAAACATGTGCATGGCAGACTTAAAGGCAACAAAACATAATTATTTTAAGTTTTACATTTTAATACATCATAATAAAATGAGGTGCATAACAATCAACAGCTTTAATAAAATATATAAAGATTTAAATACACCAATAGGACGAAACTAGCAAAGCTTTCCAGACAATAAACAAAAAAGTGTTACAGCAGGAATTCTTCACATTAATGGTTAGTTAAAAAATATAAATATCAAAAATTAACAATGACATAGCAAACTATGTTATTAAAAGGCAAATGTAAAAAAGAAGAACAGCAAAGCCCATGGCCAGGAGTATATAGCAGATGCGTGTTATCAAATCACTCTATTCACTTGTCATTTGAGTCTCATTCTGTGAAAACTGGGCTAAATGCAGTCATCGCAGGCTAATCAGCGACAACACTTTCCGCTTTTATGGAATGTTTTGTACGAAGAAAGTCTCTTATAAAAGAAAATGCAGTTTAGGCAGAAAGTTTCGTCCCTGATTAGCCTGTGTAGACTGCAAAGCCAAGTTTTCCTATAACAAGGCTCATTAAAATCCTGCATATCTGTACTCCTGACCGCAGGATCTTTGACAATAAACAATGATAGCAAAATATGACTTTCAAAAAAATAATCTTACAACAATCTTCAGTCAAGACGGTTAGGCTTGTACAATCTATTTTGCTAAAATAAGTACTACTGAGATGTAACACTGACATGTAAATTAATTTGTTTTGAAAAACCATTTACGCTAGTCTAGACATGTATCAAGCATTTACCATACAACAATTCATCGACAATATAATGCACAGATTAAAATAATACTTGTATATATCACAGATTCTATGTAATACTTTTATAAAAAATATGAATAATATAACACACACAGAAAATATAGGGGAACATATACTGCTTTTTGTTCTAACATTACACTCTTCAGCCTTTCCACACACAAAAAAGGAAATCAAGCATAGGTAATTCTGCAACAAATTATGGGCAGAGCCAATGTTTTGAAATAATCCTGGAAAATGGAAAAAAATATGAAGTAAAATTACCAATGCTTCATAGCAAATGCAATATAGTAACAAAAAACTATTTCTACATTATGTGCATTCTTTTACTTATTTCCATCACTAAAACACATACTTCAGGTGGATAATAGGTGGAGTTTAGATAAGTATTAGACATGCTTATTCATAGTTTTTCAAATACTCTTATATAAATAGTCGTGTAAGAATCTCAATACAGGTAAGGGTTCATGATTGATGTCTTCCAATGCGGGTTATACAACAACTAAGGCTATTGACTTGTGGTTTAATTTCTACATATTGGACATTTCCAAACCATTGGTAATTACTGCAGTAACCAAGGCTTACTTGGTCATTATTAAATAAAACATATATTATACAAGACACATATAAAACACATACATGTATGGAGGCACAAGTACATGTTTTGAAGTGTTTTTTTTTTCAACAATGTTGTTCACATTATACATTTTGAAACAGATACTCAGAAAAAAAGGCCTTGGCAAACAGCGTAGACCCAGATGAGACGCCGCATGATGCGGCGTCTCATCTGGGTCTGCGCTGTTTGCTTAAAGGAATTTCTGTAAGTTTGTTTTTCAATGTGTTTTCATCAGACCAAGCTGTTACTCAAATGCTTTTTAGACTGAAGGTTGAAACATCTTTTCAGTTTGACAAAGCCATTTACAGCTAAATTGGTATCTTTAAATTACTTAAATCCATGTTCCAGATACACTGTATGTCCAAATTGGAAAACAGTGAGCCAGATTAAAAACTTAGAATCATAACTTGTTTAAAAGTAAATGTTACACCAGAAGCCTATGCACAGTAACATCAGTCACCTGTTAGCCTTTTTCCTTCAAATTAAAATCTATTTCAGTATTATTTGTTTGCATTTTTACCATTTGCAACAGTATTTAAGTCGCTTTAAAGTATGCGTTTGAGCCACAGACCAAAAGATTTGAGCATCATATTCCCATGCAAATGCATTTTTTAGCATAAACCACTTTTCTATTTTTAGTACAAGTGATATTAACCTTTACCGGCCTTGGCTCAAAGCAAATGCGACCCCTTGTTAGATCTGCATGTTAGCTACCTACACACAATTTCATTAAAATACATCAATTCTAACTCAAGATATTCAGTGGAGGCTGTTTTCCTATTTTTAGTAACAGTGACATAGCACCAAATACATCCCCAAGCAAGGTATCCATGCAAGATGGCTTTTTCCAAAGTTTCATCAAGATTGGTCAAAGCATACTTAAGTTATTGACCATTAACCACCTATTTGCCAATTTTCTTTTTTTTTGCAAAAGTGACTTGACCTTTATCTGACTGGCCTAATGTACAATCTCAAGCTAGGTCTGAATGTAGGCTTCATACGTAAAAATTCAGTGTAATTCTTCCATCCAAATTACAGTTATTGAGTGGAAACCATGTTTCTTTAAGTATTTAAAACTTTGACCTTGAACCAACTAGCCCAAAATAACAACTCAAGCTAGGTCAGTTTGCAAACTTGCTTAATGCAAAGTTTCAGCAATATTACACAATTCAAACAAAACTTATTGAACTGGCACAACCTGCCCGATGCTGCACAACCGCAAGACAGTCAACAATCGTACAAGGATTTTCCACTTCGTTTGAAACCTGGTTTAAAATTTCCACAAAATTTGATACTGGGGCATTTTACCCTTTTATCATGTTTTGCTGTTTGCTGCTGTCATTGTATTAACATCAAAGTACCTTTTTAATCTTTTTAAAATTTAAACATGAAAATGAGAATAAAGAAGCAAAAAAAACAACAATATAAAACAAGCAATACTAATTCAAAATACAATAGTAAAATGCAATAATGGCAGTTAAATATTCAGCAGTTTTTAACAATTCAGCAGTGATTTATCATTATCAACATAAACAATGGTAAACAAATGAAGCTTTTATCACATAATTTGTTGCAACAAATCATCAGAGTACAAAATGACTTCGCAACGTCAACAAAAGGATTAATCGTCATCAACTTGTCTTTCAAATGTTAATTTTGTTCATAATGCTTGAAAAAGGAAATAATTATACTAAAAAACTTTGTTACAATTATTGGTTTTCATTTATCTGTAAACATGAGTGATAATTTCTGGCGAATCAAAAACTGTGTCCAACTGACGTCTTTCTTCTATTCGAGGAATCTTGGCCCAATCAAACGTCGTGAAAAGAGTGACCGATTTCTTCAGCCTTCGAGCATTGCATGCATCATCAGTTGTTGCATACAGGGGACTGAAAAATGAACAGACAACAGTGTAAGGGGAACAATTTACAACAAAAAAAACAAATACCAAAAGTTTGAGTACCGGTACACATGTTAACACAGATAATTTCATATGGGTTTGTGTAGAAAATACCTATTTTAAACATTTGTAAAACTATCAAGTTTTTTACATTTATGAGCAATGGGATTAAATAAGCCATTTTGCTCTGAGAAATAATGGCTTAAAGCATGTGCGTTAAGAGTTGTCCCAGATCAGCCTGTGCAGTATGTCATCTCTTATTTACTTACTCTGTGCGGACTGGAGAGGCTAATCTGGGACAACACTTTTCGCACATGCATTAAGCCCAGTTTTCACAGAACAAGGCTCATTTGAACTCAAAACTAGTATGATCATCCTTGACACAGTAGTGACAGTCATAAAATGATGTTCAAAAGACAGAATAATCACACTGAATTATAATGACTAGAAGACTTGTAGAGTCACAAAGTAAGCTAAGTTTCTCTATGAACTGCGCATCTTGAATGTGTGAGTTTAACAGTAATTGGGGAAATTATTAAATAAGGCAATATTCAAGTAATGCTGCAATTTACCTAAGTTGAAAAGGTCACTTAATTAATTCCTGGATCAAAATAGGGATTAGGAATGATCAACTTCACAATCTAACCACTTTATTATTGACCACTTTTCAGAATTCTGAGAAAATTCCATGCTCAATGTGTTGAAATTGCAAATAAAAACAACAAATTTCGCAAAAACATCTTTTACAATTAGCCAAGGTAACAATAAAAAAGTATTCAAATACTAACCTGTCTCGCAGGAAACTGTTGCCCAAATCTCTTGTATCTAATAAATAGACATAAACATTCATGTAAAATTGAATAACAAGGCTTTGAAACTTAACAGCAACACAACGGGCCCCCTACTGGTGCAAATAATCATAAATTTTTTAAGACTGCCCTTTATTTGTACTACATGTACCTGTAATGTTGATAAGCAATCACGTCCATTTGACACTACAGTATTCAAGGGAATTGTTTACAGATTGAAAACTTGACAACATTTTTCATCAATATTTTGGAGAAAAAAAATATTACTAACATAGCGTTTAAAAGATAATATTTATGTCTAGAGCCTAATTGGCTAATTGGTAGTGCATTATAGTTTGCATGCAAAAAGGTCCCTGGTTTGAATCCTAAAAAAGTTATATTTAAGTTCTCCTTTTTTGTTATTATAATTAGTAATAAGTTGTGTAACAAAAATTTTGCAAATTTCTCAGGAGTACATATTTTATGAAATACATGAAGAACACTTACATTATTTTGTGCATTCAAAATATTTCATCGTTGAAATTATGGTAACTGCTCCTTTCTTAATTATTTAGTACAATATAGAAAATCTGCTTGTCAACAAAATGAAAACATATAAAATGTAGGACAGCTGCTACAAGTACAGCAAATCACTGCAATAGCACTACATAACATATAAGATTTGCATATTTGTAAAAACAAACACTGAGCTATAATTGGCCTAAAATAAGTTAAAACTGAAATTAAGTGAAATTTAGGAGATTCTAGCAAAACGATAAGATTTCTTTTAAAGGAAAGAAAATCTGAAAAACGTAATATAATATTGTAGGGTCATAAAATTGTGTGAGGGCCAAGGTAAATAAATAAAGCTGAAACAATAGAGGTTTGTGAAAAATAAATGCTCCAAACTTGCAGCCACATTGTCAACATGTACTAATATTAAGAGATTTTTTAATGTTGAATACCCTGTTACCTTGACCTTGGACTCTAGATTTCAACATGGATAGATGTAATCCTTCCTACCAGACTAACACTCATGATAATTTAATACACCTTTTTATTTAAGCAGCATGATTTCATTAAGCATACAATTTTTATATCAATTAAAAGCACATGTGACCTTGACCTCAGACTAGTTCGCCTCAAAATCACAGGCATCTTCCTTTCCACACTAGTAACCAGAATTCCAAAGAAGATGATCATTGGTCCAAGCGTTCTCTCGATATCATGCAAAAATGTGCTTTAGATAAAAATACCTGTAACCTTAACCTTTTAACTGCTGACCTTAAAATCAATAGGCATCCTTTTTTCCCCAAGTAACCATCATACTAATTTGCAAGATCTTTGGTCAAAGTGGTCTCAAGATAGCATGTGGAAACTACTTTCATGCCCTTGTGACCTTTTACACATCAACCTTAAAATCAAAAGGCCTCTTGCTTTCCTCTCATGTAACAATCAAATCAATTTGGATGATCATAAGTCAAAGCTTTCTAAAGGTATCTAGCTGTAATGAAAATATACAAATTTCATGTTACATTTAGTTGTGAGACCTTGACATCTGACCTTAAAATCAAAAGGCGTCCCTTCTTCCCAAGTAACCATCATACCGATTTCACAATTTGCACGATCGTAGGTAAAAGCGTTGTCAGGATATCATGTGGAAACGTATTTCCTCCTCAACAAGCCCCTGTGAAATTGATCTTTGACCAATTCAATAGGCATCCAAGTAACTGACATATAAATTTGCGTGATAATAGGTCAAAGCATTCTCAAGATATCATGCACAAACTGAAAGGTGTACTGACACATTTCTATGCACAACTACTTATTATTATTTAAGTTATATTTGTAACATTTGAACATGGATATTTGCAACAACAAGAGCAACGCAGAGCAGGTGCCAACGCTCAGCTGTGGGTGCAGTTTTGAATAAAAATAAATAAAAAAAAATGACCTTTGACCTTGAAGGATGACCTTGACCTTTCACCACTCAAAATGTACAGTTCCATGAGATACACACGCATGCCAAATATCAAGTTGCTATCTTCAATATTGCAAAAGTTATGGCCTATGTTTAAGTTTTTGGTCGACGCGGACGGCGGATGGCGGAATACGTGCTGGCTATGACAATACCTCGGGTTTTCTTCGAAAACAGCCGAGCTAAAAATGTTATAAAACAGTAAATGGGCCAACAAGTTCAAGCAGAGATTGGAGAGCGTTTTGGGGTATCATGGGGAAATCTATGATGCATTTGGAAAAACCTACTATTGCAGCATATTAATTTTGTAGACTATAGTAAATATATCTATCAATTTGAAATAACTAGAAAGCAAGGGGGGAAATTCAAAAAGAATATTAAGTAATTTCTTAGGTATCAAAAAGAGACATATTGGCCTTCCTAATTCACAAATGTTTATGATACTGTATTTGGACATTGCTGCTTTAGCACTGATGTCATTTTAAAATATTGATTCTGCAAAGTTTTTTTATGTAGTTAAACAAATAGGCAAATTTTAATGTTTTAGGGATAAGGAAAAAGATCATTTTAATGTTCATTCAGAGTTATAATTAACACATCCAATGACTGGTAAATCCAACCGTCTTTTTTCTGTTGCAATGACTTACTACCAGAAAATACAAAAAATAAACTTTTATTGATATTTTCATATAGTTTGTTATGCAAAAGACATCTACTGGTTGATTCTGGTTACAATTCCTCAGAAATGAAAGGCAAACAAACAAAAATACATTTTAATATAAAACACAGTGCATAGTTAGAAAACAAAGTCAATCAATCAGTTAAATAACTGGGACATAAAACAAACATAGTGGAACAAATTGGTTAAAATAAAAACAAACATAAAGTAAAAACTCCATGCACTAAGGAAGTTAAAACGCAAAACAAAACATGACACTCTCTTCAACTCACTGGGATCTGGTTTAATGTATCGACGCGGTGGAACTAAAATGTTCAAATGAATAGTTAGCTTTTACTGATTAACGTGAAAGAAAAGGAGGAATACTTCTAACAGGTAATATGAAAATGCAATTGAGCCACGCTCAGGGAAAATAGGGCTAAATGTATGTGTGTAAAGTGTCTTCCCAGATACGCGTGTGCAGTCCACACAGGCTTATCAGGGATGACACTTTCCATCTAGACTGGATTTTCATTTAGAAAAGACTTCTTTTAAACAAAAAATTCCTTTAAAGTGATAAGTGTTGTCCCTGATAAGCCTGTGCAGACTGCACAGGCTAATCTGGGATGACTTTTACGCACATGCATTTAGTCCTGTTTTATTTAAAAGTGAATATGAAAATGATATTAAAGTACCGGTACTATATTACATACACTGTTCATGATGACAGGAAAATTTCCCTTTCAAAGAATCAATGTTTATTTAACCATTTTAAGCAAACTATTGAAGGTTCTAACTGACTAGTACATGTAGATAGGGTCTAGGTCCGTGGTTCAAACACCACTCAGGGAGTTTTCTCTTGATCTTTCTCAATACACTAAGGACTTTTTCTACCCAGTGTCTCGATAAGCATAAGGTTTTCAATGCCTTAAGCTAAAATAAAAAGTTTGCAAGCTAACTGAAGAGAACTATTACTGTGCAATTTACACATAATGACACGTACATGTAACACAGCATGCATTACATATATTGAAAAATAGTTCTGATTCTCCTAAACATTTTGTGCAACTGACAGGCTACTGGATTTTCTGCAAAGCAACTGAATTACCTGTATGCACAGGATACATATGAGCCACGCTCTAGTAAAATTTAATACATGTAAATAAAGTGTCCTCCCAGATAAGCTGCTGCAGTCCACACAGGCTAATCAGGGACAACACTTTCTGCTTTTATTGGAATTGTTTGTTTTAAAGGAATTCTCTTCCAAACAAAAATCATGTCTAAGCGGAAAGTGTCGTCCCTGATTAGCCTGTGTGGTCTGCACAAGCAAATCTGGGACGACATTTTATGCATATGCATTAAGCCCCGTATTCCCAGAGCGGGCTCATATAATATGGACATTTCATGCAGGAAACTTAACATAGATGACCCAAAAGTGAAAGAATAAATAAACATTAATTGAACTGTAGTAAAATTCTAATGATTTACAGCAAAGAATCATGCGGTTCAAAATCACCAGCAATTTCTGTTTAAATATGTAACAAGAACTTAAATACAAATAGAATACTACATCAGTTTATTATTCGATCAACTTTAGATCAAGCACTGTGAGCGGTATTAACATGCTGAAATATTAACAAAGTGCTCAGCCATGTTTGATGACAGAGAAAACAAATTAACCTCGCTCTGGAAAAACGGGGCTTACTGCATGTGCTTAAAGTGTCATCCCAGATTAGCATATGCAGTCAACACAGGCACGACACTTTCTGCCTAAACTAGATTTTTCACTAAGAAGAGACTTCATGTCCTGTGGAAAATACCACAGAAGCTGAAAGTGTCGTCCCAGATTAGCCTGTGCGGACTGCAGAGGCTAATCTGGGATGACACTTTACGCACATGTATTAAGCCCCTTTTCCCCACAGCACAGCATATATTTAAAACATCAACCAGCTTACCAAACTGTGTGAGATGCTGTTCTTTACCAGGGTAGTACAAGCTCGGGGGACCCTCAGATCTCCGACCAAACGCAATGGTCTCCCTGATTTTTTCCTGCTCTTGATTATAGATCTTCAGGGCTGCCTCTTGCTCTTCCTTGAGAACTTCTGCAGAAATTATGTTTTAAAGTAAGGAATGTAATAGATTCTATATAGACTAAGCATAAATGACCCGCATCATGCAAAAATGGGTCTTATGCCATATGTGGTCAGTAAAGCTTCAGACCAGCCTCTGCATTTGCTCAGTCTGGTAAGGAGCCACCCTGTCCGCTGTCACGCAAGGTTTTGTGGTCTCAATAGCAGATAGGGTATCTCCTGACCAGACAGTGCTAATGTGCAGGCTATCTGGAGCTACACTGGCCGCATATGGCATATGACCCATTTTCGCATCAAGTGGCTCATATCATAATAATACAATCAGTGTATTTACTTCAGCAGTGCAGCTAAAAATTACTGTTTTTTTTTTCTTTTCAAATACCAGTATTGCCACATCTGAAAATATGTTTAAAACAAATTTGTTACATAAGTGGACATGTAAAGGTTGTCCATCAGGGATTTTTTTTTCTAAATCCATCAAGCAAAAAAAGAACAGTCAACTCTATAAAAGAATAGACTTTTTAGTGGAAAAAAAGACAAATGACCACGAATGGAAAAGCCTCAAACTTTGTGGAAGGCTTACAAAAGCCATGTATGATTTCAAACAAGAAGCTAATGACTGAATTCAATGACAGGCAACACTTGTGCAAAGCACTCGAGCAAACTATAAAAATGAATTTAAACCACCAAAAAATCGATGTCAAATAGCTGAATTTCTTTGTCAGTGATTAAAAACCACCAGTAACTAATATATGTAGTTTCCTTTACATAACTTTCAAGATACCCTTTCACTACACTGGACTAAGGAAATTTCTTTCAGACCCTACCTTGCCTGTCCAGTAACTCCACTGATGGTACGGAGTGTATGACAAACAGTCTGTAGTCTGGCTCCTGGGCCACTGGATTGTTGAACAAATCTGAAATGAAACAAGGTGTGCACAGTGCATGACATGCCTAAACATGAATAGTCTGGTTCCTAGCGATTGATTATGATGGGTATCCTCTAACTGTGACAGCACTTTCTGCCTAAACTGGATTTTCACTAAGAAGAGACTTCCTTTAAACAAAAAGTATCATAAAAGCGGAAAGTGTTGCCCCTGATTAGCTTGTGCGTACTGAACAGGCTAATCTGGGACAACACTTAACGCATATGCATTAAGCCCATTTGTTAATAGTGCATGACACACCTACGCCAGGGATAAAACTAACTTTTATAATTGGTAACCCACACACGCAACCATCTTAAGTATTTCTGTTGTCGAGCCAAAGAGTAACATGCCCAAAACCATGTACAATAAAATTAAATTAATAATAATAAATTAAATATTTAATATTGAGAAAATTTAAATTCGTCTACTGAATGTAATAACTAGGGTACCTGACATTTTGTAAATTGTTCAGGAATGCATATTTTCCGAAATTTTCCGAAATACCGTAAGAGCACTTACGTGATTTTTTGTACTCAAAATATTTCAGTGTTGAAATTATGGTAACTGCTTCTTTCTTAATTATTTATTGTTTTAAAAAAAGACATATCAATTTGAAGTTTTGTTTTGTTTTTCAAATTTTATTATAATACTAATCAGAAAATTGGAATACGGAAAAATGTTTATTATTTTAAGACAGTTTTTTGCTTCTCCTGAAAAATTTAGAAAATGTCAGTAACACTTCTTTTTACATTCAGAAAATGACATGTGTTCCCTCATGTCAATTTGGAAAATTTGGTAAAAACATTATTTTTACCAAAAAGGTTGTCTTAATATTTAAACAGTTGATGTAAGTCACCTTAATAAACACAAAAATGGAAAAAAGTAAAAATGTTTAAAAATGTCAGTTACATGACTTATTACATTTAGTAGACATGTCATGTCATGTGTATCTAAAACTTACTTTTAATAAAATTTAAATTTGATAGATAACAGAAGAAAAACACTGCTGACATGAAGCCATTTAAATGCATTACCGGTATGTCTTGTATGAACCTGAATTGAATAATTTCATTGCTCTAAATAAATGAATATCACACATTTTATTATTGATCCACAGTTAATTGCAAGGAATTGTTTCAAGCTTGAAAAAAAAAACTAGTTGCCCAGCTGGACTACAAACATTTGGAATTAAGTTTCCCAGGCCAAAATCTACTTACCTCTGGCAAATGGGCAACAACTAATTTCTATCCCTGTATGCATTTATAGTCTGGTTCAGAGGAGTTTGATTACACTGGGTATCCTCTTATTCCTTAACAACTGGCACAACAACTACAAATGATCTTAGTCTCCAGCTTCAGGGCCAAAAAACCCTTCTTCGCAAGGGGCCTTTTTTTCCTCCCCTTAACCAAAAAGGCCCTTTCCCCTACAGACATTTCTTTTAAATCATGCATTTTTCTCAAAATTTCTAATCTACCTCAGTATTTTTCATTCCCCAAAGCCAGAAAATTGTGTCTTTTTTTCCCCGAAAAAAAGGCTGTGGCCCTGAACTTGGTCCTTACTCAAAATATTTACCAATGAAAATGCTAGCGATTTTTGATTGTTCAATTGCATTGGTTTAATTTATGAACACAAGTCTAAGATGTGGAACTAGTATTGTTATTTCTAAATTGTTTCAAACTAAGCAGGAAGAGCGCTGGACTTCAAATCCGAGGTTTGCAACACCTATTCCAGACCCACTTAGCTGACCATCGTTATAAGTGTCGCGTTCTGAGAAAACTGGGCAAAATGCATGTGCGTAAAGTTTCGTCCCAGATTAGCCTGTGCAGTCCGCACAGGCTAATCCGGGACGACACTTTTTGCCTAAACTTTCTTTTTTTGCTAAGAAGAGACATCATTTAAACAAAAAATTCCATATCATGCATTATGCCCAGTTTTCTCAGAACGCGACACAAATGACTATGACTGAGATAACATTGAAAACGTCAACAAATCTAAAAGTCTCAACAAACAAGTCAAACCTACTAAGTGTTTTTAAGGTCTGCATTTTCTTAAACTCCTTGACGAGCCTGTCCAGCTTGGTGAGCTGGTTGTTGTGCAGCATGAGCACCTCGAGGCAGGTCAAGTGTTGCAGGGAACCATACACGTCCGTCAGCTGGTTGCTCTGAAGATACAGCTCACGGAGCTGGAAATTGTTGGCCACGCACGTGAGTTTCCGAAGCTGGAAGCCATAAGAGATTTGTGAAGACAAAAGCCAAAACTGCAAAACTGTCAAGGAGAATGGAATTTGGATCAAGTTTTTAATAAACCACATGAAAGAGCTCTCATATATGTAGCTGGAAATTGTTCACCACACGCGTCTATTTTCAAAGGTGTATGACCAAAGAAATTTGTGACGACAAAGCCAAAACCTTTAAGGAGTCTGGAATTTATTAAAAGTTTTTCTGTGGTTGGAATGCATAACAAACATTTTTTTATGTAGCTTGAAATTGTTCACCACACACATATATTTTCAAAGTTTGAAGCAAAAAGAAATACACTAAAACTGAAAAAACTGTTAACAGCTCAAACTGGAACGCAAGTTTTTTTTAGCTTTAAGCCATAAGAAAAATATGGAAGAGCTCTCAAAGTAATGGAAATTGAAGACAATAGCTGCATGACAGCAGTAAGAAATGTATACTGACAATATGAAAACTGTCAGAATGTTTCTGAGAAAAAAATAAAAATAAGACATCAACTTTATTTTAGATGTCAGTCGGTAAGGGTTTGGATCTGTGGCTGTCTATATTGATTATAGTCATGGTGTATGAAAGCTGATTAAGAGGTCTGTGACATTTAAATCAGTAATAAATTTGCATAGTTTTTATATACACCTATCATCAAGACTTCTTAAAGCAGGTTTCAAGATGGAAGTTAAAAACTTGCAGCAAATATCATATATGTAGCAAATATAATTTCAAAATAAAACGTTTTATATAAATATATGGTATTCAAGAAATTTCAATAACATGGTTTTAATCTTAATTTAAAGACATGTCAATGAATTAATATTGTGACATAATATACCTTGTTTTTGTTCAACCATAAGCATCGCAAATATTTGTATGCAGATAAATCAATGCACTCAGTGAGGTTCCTGAAACAGAAGTGGAAACAAAATTAGAGTACAGGTAATAATTATTAAACTATACTTACAATTTTGATAAAAAATTGTCTCAAAAATGTCAAATGGTAGATTTTAAAACATCTATTTAGAATTTTATAATACTGAAACAGTTAGTTCACCAAATTAAAATTTGATTAAGACAATTTTTCTAAACATGTGTATTTATTTGTATATTAATGAATGTCACAGACAAAAAAAAACAGTTTGATTTGCTTATTGTTTTTATCAATTGAACAAGTTTACTGAGATACTGTACCATCACACACTTAAACAACATAAAAAATACTTAAACTTATCAAGGTTTAATTATCCCTTTGCTGTGAGAAGGCCCTCCTGTGTTCATGTGCAAATGATAAGGAAATTCTTACCATTCTCAATCCAGAAAAATTAAGAATTTCATGAAAGACTTTCTTCAAAGTAAAGTATAAAAGTGGTAATAGATATAAATATTTTGTTTAAAAAACCCACTTATTTTTATCATCGAATGCTAGGCACTACAAAAATCACATGCATAACAAGCTATTGCCAAGCATTGATGTCCCCTACCGGCTCCACCATTGTCAGATTTTTAAAAATATATTTGTTGCCATAGCAACCAGAATTTTTGATGTAAGAACAAAATGAAATGACGTGCATAATCTCCATATTGCCATCAATCCATGTTTCTAGTTTCATGAAAAAATATGAAGAAATTTTAAAGTGATCGCAGGATCCAGAAAAGTGTGACAGACTGACGGACGGACTGACAGACGGACGGACTGACGGACGAAGCGCAAACTATAAGTCCCCTCCGGTGAAACCGGTAGGGGACAATAAACTTGAGCCTTGCTCTGGAAAACCAGGCTTAATGCAACACTATCCGTTCTTTTTTTAAAGTCTCTTCTTAGCGATTATCCACTTTAAGTGAAAAGTGTTGTCCTTCATTAGCCTGTGTGGATTGCACATGCAAATCTTGGAGGACACTTAACACACATGCATTAAGCCCCATTTTCCCAGAGTGCTGCTCATAAACTAGTAAATAAACTGTTTACTTGTCAGCAAGGTAAAGTTCCTCCACATCTTTATCTTTTTTTATATTCCGTTCTTCAAGATTTTCTTTTATAACCTGTAAATGCATATACCTATGAAATACATTTATCAATTAACAATTAATATTACAATAAAAAAAAACACCAATGCCCATATGCAATACCGTAAGATAAAAGCATTGGGGTATACAAAAGCATTACCAGAATGCATTCCAGTTACATGTATTAATATTAAGTTTGTTTTTAAATGTTGCACAGAAATCTTTTGTGAACACTGTGAAATTTAAATACAACAATTTAAATTTCCCAATGGAAATGACCATGGTCATAAAGCAATATCAATATGAACAGTAACCATAATATATTTATCAGGACTCTGGTTTTGTAAAAAACAGAAATTAGATTTTTCCAAATAAAATATAAAGGGTCAGCTTACAATCAGTTGACACCCTAAGGCGGGAATGAATGCGGTCTCTAGGATAATTTTCAGTTACATAGAGAATTCATGAATTGCAACAAATTGGATGAAGTTATAGTAGATCTCTGTCTCAACTCACGCAACATAGGAATAAGAAACATAACAGAAAAAGGACAATACAAAAAATAGGATGGTATCTTCGTGTTGGTTTTTTTAGACTGTGTAAGGCTTCTATTGATTAATGCTCATAAAAATAAAAAACAATATACATACAATTAGTGTTGGTAATTCAAAACAAATACATGACCAAAGACCGTTTACGAAAATACTAACTGTTTACATGTTAAAGTTTGTTTGCTTTTGGACAAACTGAAAGTCACTCACTGCACATGTTCTTTACATCATGTAAGGTATTTTCGACGGTCACAATCAACTCTTATAAGAAAAGTATTATTCAGCACAAAAAAGTTGGGCACCCCTTTAAAAATTTAATTGAACACTTTTTGTAATGCAACTTCCACTGGAAAATCCATATTATTTCAAAATTGTGTTGTGTAATGTTCATTATATCCATTTTCATATTGCTTTCCAATGATCATTTAATATTCTGAGGTGCATTCTGGACAGGAGAATGGATCTATCAAACAAATAACAATCATGGTTGTTCAAAAATGCAAAGTGCATTCATTCATTAAATCTGTCACAACACCTCAAATTAAGTGAAAGTTAAATATAAATTTATTACAGGATATTGATGGGTAGGATGGTTTGCATGTGTTTGATATCCTTATAGAGTTTGACTTAATGAACACTCAATTTCCTTTTTTTGCTAGAAATATTTTTATGTTGGACAGGATACGATATATTCTACAAAAAAGCATCACATGCCTATTCCGGAATGTTCTTTGTGTAAAACAGAGGACATGACAACATTTGGATTCAAGCAGAAATGATTTAAATGTTAAATGATGGCTTAGAATATTTTGGGAATAGTTGAACGTGAGAAAAACTATTGTGTACAAATTTACAAAATTAATGTAAGTTTGTTTATTTATTGTTTTTATTGCCATTTTAACACTTAAATAGGTCAGCTGTTGGATGAACAGTTTGTATGCGAATTAAAAAACATGTGACTTACGCCAAGCATGTGCAACACGCGTGTTTATACTGGATAAAACAGGATAATGTGTGATGGTCGAAAATACCCCTATGATGAAAATACCCAACCTAATGATATCGTACGATGCCCTAATTCTGAGAGTGTCCTGATACCGATCATTTTGTTTACATCATGAATGCGGCTCTCATGATGACGTCACACGCGCTCCGAGAATTTTATTTCACTAACATTTATTACTACGCTTGAAAAATAAATACAAACACAACCAAAATGAGGAAAAACAGGAATAATTGCATTTCAAAATCCTACTTCAACTAAAATAATTCATATTTATCCATATTCAAAACATTTTATTGGTCCAATTCATAAAATTTCCACATAAATTGCAAAGTGAAGCAGACGACTGCACTACTGTAGTGGTAACACAACATTTAAAAAAAAATAACTTTCACTTTCTCTCGATTTTCAGAAAATATTGCATTAAAAAATCATAGATTCTAGCATTAGAGCAGTGCGCGCACCGTGTCAGGGTTATCACACGTGTTTTGTGGGGTTGTGACCCCTTATGTACCAGTCCCTTAATGTACCACTACCAGTCCCTTTATGTACCACTTTGAGACTTTATGTACCAGTGATTTTTTTACCTGCGAGTCCTGCGTCCAGGACTCACAAAAATCTCTGGGGATGCAAAGTTTTGGATTATGTGAGTCCCAAAAATGCATTAAAATTTCTATAAAATAATATATTTTAATATTTGGACTTGTTCTTTCAATTTGGGGACTCATAGATTTGCAACTTATCGAGCCCCGGACTCAGATGAGAAAATTTGTAAAAATATCACTGTGTACCACCTATATATTATGTAGGTGTTGTCCATTCATTCATAGCAGTATGAATGGGCATTAACAAGTGTTGATTGAGTCAAATTTGAGTTAATCAAATATTGTCTACTATAACATTGATATTCTTTGTACTGAATCATTTATCTCTTGCTATCAGAAAAGTTTTAACAATTTGGCAAAATGTTCAATAAAACTGAGTAACTTAGTAACTCAGTTCTTACTAAGCAAAATATTGCTAAATTACATGTTATATCTATTTTGTTATTGCAATTCATAATGTAATGTTACGAACCAAAAAAAAAATTAAATAAAACTCAGTAACTTAGTAACTCAGTTCTTACTAAGTAAAATATTGCTAAATTATATGTTATATATCAATAGGAAATACAAACATTTTAGTTGGACTTAGTAAGGATAAGATAGTGACAATTGGATTTTTATAATTTACTTTAATTTAAGGTAAGAATATGAATAATTTATTACTACTGGGGTTAATAAATTATACTAAGACAGTCACTGACACACAAGCTGGCATAAAATACTGACACACAAGCTGGCATAAAATATAATCTATGGCAATATATTACTATTAGTCTAAATTCATAAATAATATGTCACAAAATACATTTCATTATTTACACACATTCATATTAAACCATATATTATTTATCTCTATATATTATATATATGGTACATAAAGGGTCAGATAGTGGTACATAAAGGGGTGGTACATAAGAGGACTGGTACATAAAGGGTGACGTTCTTTTGTGGAAATACCCCCGCTCTGATTGGACGTTTATTATATAAAATCTTTTAATAGTTCAGTGAATCAAATGTTTAAGTTTAGTGGGCCTAATGCCTATGGCAATGGAACACTCTCCTGTTCCGGTGTGATGTATAGGTACAAGGTCAACATGCCAGTAGCGGATGTTTATTGCGAGAGTGTATGGAAATATCTGCTTTGCATGGTTAAACACGCTGTAAATAAACAATTTTGACATGGATTTTACGGGTATAAAATAAATCTTTGAAGGTAAATGGTTTATTATTGCATTGTTTGAATTAATTCAGAAATTCTTTCACTTGTTTCCTAAACAGCTCGATTCACGGTCTTCGGAGGATAGACAAAATTAATTTTATGAAATGATAAAAAACATTTCAAATGATTTATCAGCATTGGCCAATTAAATTATTTTAGCAAGTGATGTTTATGCTAAACAATATGGATCGTGAAAATAATGACGTCATGAGAAAAAAAGCCTGAATATTACAGATAAACACTTCAAGTTGTACCCCACCCACATTCGATGTGTATGAATTTACGAGTTATGAAGGTTTGATTACGTAAACAACTTAAATTGAATAGTTTAAAATCATGTAATTGTATAAAGGCTATCTATCGACACAAAAATTAGTAACGTTAATAGACCAGATCTTTTTTTCCTACCAATACAAACACACAAACAAATCTTACCAGTGCGGAGGACGCCATCTTGCTTGTTGCCATAATAACCTAGTTCAGAGCTACACACGAAATAGTCGAATTACATTTATCTGATCTCATATTTGTATAAGAAGATTTTTTTTAGTTATAAAATGAAAACTTTTTGTTTTGAAATATATTTTAATCATGATAACTATTCAATTTCGAAAACAAATACTAGCGAACTGCGGGTACCAACGGAATCAGGAACCATATTTTCAGGGATTTTGGACTTTCGTTATCTCAATATCTTGGATTGTTTTTATTACATATTTCTTATAAAGTCATCCATGTGTGCAACGTTTCGACAAGGTTATAACTTTAACGGATGATATCACGCATGAACATACTTTATGACCAACGATAAGCTTTGGTTTACACACATATAATTGAGTGCAACATTTGTTTTACGTTTTACTATCTACTTTCACTTTCGTTTTGACATTCATTGTGCAATTCCATATCAATCAGATTTAAGAAAATAGTTGACATTATGAATATGATTTAGCAGAATTTCTTCATAGTTTTTAAGGTATAGTTTTTTCGTTCTTTACTGAGTTAATGTATTCGTAAATGGTGCACTGTGTTTTTTGTTGAAAATATGTCCAATTGAAGTTAAAAATATACAAATAAACATGTTGACATGTTTCAAACTTAAGGGCATATCACTTTCTGAAATCGTCAGAAGTGGGTGGGGAATGTAAAATAATAACTCCTTATAAAAGCATTCTATATTACGTTTGAAACAATATGCACAACTAAAATAACACATACTTCAGTGATAAATGAACCAGTTCTAATTAAATCTTTCAAACAGAGTCAATAAGCACATTTTTCCCCCTTATAAACCACTTTCTTCTTAGTACAAAAAGTCCTTATTTATTCATAAATTCACTGACATCAGCTGGACCCTTCACCGCTGTAGAAGATAATGTGGTAGAGTATTTAATAATTTAATATAACACACTAGAAGCCCTGAAAAAAATATCCTTTTTGTAAAGAACAACTTGAGTTGATCTTAAAATAGTTTTTTCAAGTTTGGAGTTTTCAATGTTTCTTAAAAATAATATTTACAGTTGTATAATGATTTAATTAGAATTCTTACTAGTTTGAAGGGCTCAATCAAAGATAATTTAGTTTTAATGTTTTTTTTAATATTCAAATTTAAGTATTCAATCAGTGTATACTATTTTGAAAAACATATCTCAAAGAGCCTATTGGGATGTGTGTTTTTTATTGTGTAATTGTCATTCTCCATTTTGTTTCATGATTGAATTATATAGCTTATTTTATTTTAATTTTTTAAACCTGACAAAAATAGAAATGCAATATATTGCCCCAAAAATATTTGGTTCTTTGTCTTTTTATATATATCAATTAATTACTACGCCCTCTATTATGATAATATACTCTTTATTTTAGATGAAGTAATACGGAGCGTTTGTACTTGCAATAATCTAACGCCCAGTTACTGATCGTCTGGATCACTGTCTTATTTTGATCTTTATTTTAGATGAAGTAATACGGAGCGTTTGTACTTGCAATAATCTAACGCCCAGTTACTGATCGTCTGGATCACTGTACTTACAAAATCTTAGAGCATTCAATGAGGAGAAAGAGCTTTTGACAATGGCTACCATATCGTTAAGCTGCGATGTCTGCATCAAGACGTTTTCAGGACATGTCCCTGCACAGCAGCACTACGCGAGCGCTGAACATCGACGGAAACTGGAAAACCAGTCTCGCTCAAATCACAGTAATATTTGACTCTTATGTATAAGAACTGCAAGAAATCAAATGAAACTGTTATAATATACATTCCTGGTAACATGAAATAAGATTGTTCATAATAAAGTGTGTGCCATGTAAGCCAAGGGTGTTACAAGTGCAAATATTTCAGTCCCAAGCTCAAAGGTCAAGGTCACACTAAGAGGCCACAGAGGTTTGTCCAGACTGTAACCTGATCATTTATAAGGCAAATGTAACAGGTCTTTGTGTTTGTAATACAATTGGGTTAAAGTTTTTAGTTTTATTCAATACTATAAATGATGGTCTGAAACATGAATACGAAACATGTTATAATTAACACATTACAATGATAATAACAATTTAAATAATTCATTGTAATACACAATAATATACAATACAATACAATTCAATAAAACACAATTATATAAACATAGAACAATTTTCTCACCAGTGAACAATTGTAGACAATGCTATAAAGAATAAATAGAAAATGGCAATTGGAAAGAGCCATCCACCTCTTGCAAGGTTTGACAAACAAGTGACTAAATGTTTGGTAATAATTTAAAATCATATGGATGGCCATGAAATCATCTCAATAAAAGCATGCACTGTTAATAATTGAACTCACTCATTCATCACCAAGTATCTTTCACAATGAACCTCTCTCTCAGACTTGATTGGATTAGTAGTCATTAACAGATTAGTGTATGTGAATACCCTATTACACACATATTGTTATGAATTTGCTCGAGATGATCATAATCTGGAGATGGCATGTTCAAAGAGATGGCAAAGGTTCATCCAACAATAACCCAAAGAAATCATGACATTTTTTCTCTGCAAATTTATTGGTTGTTCAATACTTTCTTTGTCAAAATGTATACTTATTAAGTTTGTAAAAGCCTTAATATTCATGATGATATTTTTTTCAGGAGGGCACTATTGCGATGTGTGTAAGATAAGTTGTGACACAGCTGATATATTGCACAACCATTTAACATCACCGAGACACAATGCAATGGTCGAAAAGCAACGCAGCATGGATTGCAGTCCGAGATCAAATTCGGCGCATTCAAAAGATGGCTCTCCTAACAACGAATATGATTTTAATGGCAACCGAGGCTTTTGTCATGTTTGCAGTTTAGAATTAACATCATTATCCCACGCTACAAGTCATTTAAATGGTAAAAACCACCAAAAGAAAGCACTGCAATGGGCCGTCAGAAACAACACACCAGCATTGCCAACCAACACGAATTCGCAGAGAAGCAGTGTTCTTCGTAGACTCGATTATCAAGAAACCCCTTTCATCAGAGAATCCACGGAAAGTACAGGTCAGCGAGTGCCGAAGGCCGAGACTTATTCCTCAACTCGAAATTCGCCATCAGGATCGGTACACGATTTATTTTGTGACATATGTAATGTAGGATTCACTGGGCCCGAATCACGAGCTGAACATATAAATGGAGAAAAACACAGAAATAACAATAGAAGATGTGAAGCAGAGCAAAGTGGGGCTGCACAGCCGTTAGTTTGTAATGCATGTAATATGCATTTCTCGGGACCGGAGAGCGCCGACGATCATTTTAAAAGTCAAACACATGCTAGAAACACAAAGAATATGAATATAAAGAATCGTTCATCAACAAGCGATTCTCGTTCTTCCAGTTTTGATAACGTCAACATCGACCGTGATAAAACATTCTTAAAGCAAGAAATTCAAGCTTTCAATCCACTTGTACGAAAAGATAATACTGATGACAATGCATTGTCGACAGTTAGCAGTTTGAACATCAAACCTTTTGAATCTGATCGTCACGCAAATCGAGGCCTAGCGTTTGGAAGACTAGAAAGCAGGGAGACAGATGAAGAAAAGATCAAAGACGACATTCAATCTACCACAACAGATGATTTCAGTCACTTGAGTATGAGTTCGTTTGAATCGGACGCTAGTTATGGTCGAAGTAGCAGGGTCACTGCACCTTTTCGGGTTGTTGTAAATCCACTTAACAGTAATACGACGGGTATAGGGAGAGGACGAGGGGTGTTGGACATACTAGAACAGAGACATACATCGTCTTTAGGAGGAATGGTTGTGAAAACTGAACGAGACACGGCTCTCAAGGACGGAATAAAGACCGAGGTCAGTGCCAGAAATATTTCAATCGTAAATGATACTGTAAAATCGAGTCTGGTTGAACCGGCAAACGTGAGGGCTAATGTTTCGCTCTTGGAAAGAAATGACGTATCCAACTCCAATCTGCCAATGTGTGAACATGCCAGTTCATCACAGGCAAATGTTTATCCTCAACGTCGAATTGTCTCGTTACTTTCAGACAGCGAAGACAGTCTTAGTAGCGAATGCATTTTCTTTGATGCTGGAATGCAGGTAAATCCAAGAGGATTGTATGTATCATATTTAAGTCAAGAACCGATGTCCGCTTCTGGGAAGATACCAAATGCCGATTACAGTTTTGATTCATTCACTGGAAAAGGACAATGCTTTGTATGCTTAGTGGATTTCACTTCCGAACAACACATGGCACAACATGTTAGCGGAAAGAATCATTTAAAGGCGAAACAAAACAAGCAGATAAGAAACCCAGTTAGCACTGTTTGCGTAGCGGATCTTCAACCGTCAAAGACAGTTTTCTTTTGCGACGCTTGCAGCGTCACAATATCTGGTTATGACAATTATCAGCAGCATCTTCAAGGTGCGAAACATATGAAAAATACGACTACAAGTACTGTTGACGCGATAGACAAAACTATCTGGCACACGTGCTCTGTATGTAATGCAAAGTGCAACACGAGTGAGCACTTATTCATTCATATGAAGGCAAAGCATGGAATTGAAGAAATAAACGTACCGGTTAACGTTTTTTATTGTGATATATGCAAAGTGCCGTGCTCTGGAGAAGACAATTATAGGCAACATTTAGAAGGAATGAAGCATAGAAAGGCCGCTGGTATTTCAAGTGAACTACCTATCATGGAATCGACAGATCGAACCGCCTGGTGCGTATGTCCGACGTGTGGTGTGAAAACAAACACGTTCAAACAGTTAGAGATGCACATGCGAACCAAACATGAACAGGAGACCGTGCTACCAGAACAGCTACAGACGCATATGATAAAATCTCGCCCAGCAATCAACGCTGAGAACAAGAACAATTCATCCCATTACATAGATCGTATTGGGGACAGATCAAACGCTGGTTATAAATCACCTCTTGACGAGTTCCTGCAAGAAGAACTGTTTCCAGCAAAGTATTTGCCAACAGAAGTGATAGTTGGTCAGTCACACAACACAAAGGCAAGAATGGAGCCCGAAGTAACGACTACCCGTGTTGCTTTCCCGCCGAAATATGCACAAGCTCCGGAACAAGATTCTGGAAATCCAACTAACAACTCTACAGATACTTACGGTAAACGAGGTACGCCCTCAGATCTTGCATACGCAACACGGAACAAAACCGTTGGCAAACAGGAAAGCAATGTTAAAGCAGCGACAGGATTATGTCGTTCATCAACAAGTACTGAAGCACCAACCTGCACGAATCCCTATGCTGCCACACACAAATACTACTGCCACACATGCAAGGCACCCATGAACACCAAAGAAAGTTATGAGGCGCATATGAAAGGAAAGCGACACATATCGAAAGTGTGCACGGAGTCTGCTCCGGTACGTGAACATCTGCCTCCATTTGATTTGGAAACAAATCATGTTCCATACACCGTCAGTAAACCACGCAACTACCAGTTTGAGCTGTACAGAAAAGCGATGGCAAATGATGTTCTGGTTTTCCTCCCTACCGGTAATCATGACAAATTATCAGTTTGTAAATATGCCTATTAGTTTAAGACTTCTTATACCATTAATTTCGATATTGTATATATATCAAACTTTGGTATGGTAATACGGTAATAAGCCTTGGGCACATATTTTTCGCTCTCTTTACCAAATATCTATTGATTAAAGTACGCATGACTTGATGTACAAATGAGCACCAATACTTAATACCTATAATATTTTGGATTACGTTTACCATCAAAACAATAAAGCGATGATTAGCAAATGCAAAAGCCACAACTATATAAGTCTCGCTCTTTGAAAACCGGGCTTAATGCATATGCGTACACTATCGTCCCAGATCAGCCTGTAGGTATTGCCCAGAATAAAGTGGGAAAGCTATAAATACAAGTGAGAAAAAAACACTTGCATTAAGTATTTCTCTTTACATTTTAGGCACAGGTAAAACACTGGTATCAGTGATGACGATCAGCGCGATGCTAGAGAAGTGTCCAACGAGGAATGTGTTGTTCCTTGTGGACAAAGTACTCCTTGTATTGCAACAGTCGAAATACATCCAGAAGGAGATCGGAGAAAGATCGTTTTACAGGTAACTGTAAATGGTGTGTGTTTAAATTTGTTGTGCGCTAAAGAGATCAGACGGTGTGATGTAGGGTGATTTGTAATAACAAATAAGTCTGTTTGTTTAAACACATCTCCACTACATTTTGTGACACATTTGTGTCGCATAATTATTGCTTATCATACAGATGGTGACGTTTTGTAAACATGGTCTGTAGTAATAATTTATGTTTATTTTATGCTTTCCGGTGGTTTATAGAGAAATATAAGTGAATTAAATATAATTCACTGTTTCAAACAGTGAAAATTATTAATTATACTGTTAAATGACGTCGTTTTAATGACGTGACGACGTCATTATTTCAGAAAAAAACACACAAAAATAATCATTTGTAAGCACAAATTAAAAAGAAAATGTGTTGGATTTGGTGAAATATCGATTTTAATTCACTCATGATCATAGAAAATATGAACATATTGTTTTCTATGATCACTCGTGAATTAAAATCGATATTGCACCAAATCCAACAAATATCCTCTATGTAATACAGATTGTAATGTTCAATGTCATACAATATGTGAAATAATCACCTCGAGTGTTAACGGTGGTTAATTTGTGATTTCCAATTCGGTTCACCATGTTATACAGATTTAATGATGAGACAGAAGACTGCACGGAGCTTGTAGAAAGACGCCTACACATAGCGGCCCTTTGCATGGGTCAACAGTCGACAGGTGGCGTACCTCTATGGAAACATGACGTCATTGTTGTGACGGCAGGTGTGTACACATTCTGGTTACACTTTCAAAAAGTAAACTTTGGTTTTATAAACACTGAAGTGCTTATTCAAGCCATGGTACTGAAACCCTCAATGCTTCCAAATGACCGTTCAAAGGCGGAGTCACATCATTATGATCATATCGTTTTACATAGTAAAGTTAAAAACAAAAAAATAGTTATGCTTACCACGCACTTTCAAATCAGTGATAAAGAAAGACATTAGGTAATTGAATGTATGATTAGACGCAATTCAGCATTTACTCGTTAAATCGGCTATCAAGGGGTTTTACTGTGACAATCATGTTTAATAATTGTTAAGTCATGTCATTGATGTATCCAACTAGAACATGTAGCATCTCACTTAATCTACAGGTACAGGTACCCATGTTTTAGTATTTGTATAATTGATTTCAAATTCATGTTTCAGCGTTTTGTCAAAATCTGCTCGACAAAGGTATTATCCGTTGGGAGGATTTCGGCCTCGTTGTTTTTGACGAGGCGCACCATTGTGATAAAGAACATCCATTTAATCAGCTTTTATCTAACTATCAGCGGAAGGACAACAAAATGAAGCCAAAAGTATTGGCCCTGACCGCTTCACCAGCTGGTAAAAAGAACGTCCAAGAAAGCTTTGGGATGCTTGTGAAACTTGTTGAAAACTTAGGTCAGGCGCGCATGAGCATTGTCCAGGAGCCAGATTGTGTTGCTACTCTTGAAAGTTATCAGTCGAATGCTAACATGGAAACGAGGACACCGATGGATAGTGAAGAGGACTCTGACCAAGACTCTCAATTTGGGTTTCAGAAAAGCTTTACCAAGGAGCTCAATATATACATCGTGCACTGTGTGTTAAGGCTCGCAGAGGTGTCGGATATAAAAATTTATGTGAACATTGATGAAAAACTGAAACCAGGCATCGCAGAAGCTGTGATACGAATGTTCGCTGATGATTTTGTATTTAGAGAGTTAGATAATATTCAAGACAGCTTGAACAACATAAAGCGTAACAACAGTATTGAAGAAGTAAAGTTCTCCGTGCTCAGATCTCATACACAAGGGATCTGTATGGCCCGGAGCAGTCTGCTAGATGGCGGAGTTTACTGCGCTCTTAGAGACCTAGATGAACTTGGAGAAGTAAACTTTAATTTTGCCAAATCCATCGGCCTTCCGATGGAGACGCTAGTTGAATTGCAAATGTGCGACAGGGACCTTTTCTTCATGGAATCCCCTCCAGTAAATATGCCGAACATGCCGCAAGACACTCACGTGAAACATTTGATTGACATTTTGACCGGTATCGAACGTGACGACCCATTCTCTGGTGGTAATACCATATCACTTGTGCTGGTTCAACAAAGGGGCACGGCTTTCCATTTGACAGACCTCCTGAAGGTATGAATACCAAGCATGCGTTCTGGTTGTAGTTTTGTGGCGATATATTCGTACCAATCCGATTGCATTATTTTCATAAATAATCATACTATATACATCCAAGCCGTTGTGATTTACGTATCATTTTGCTCTATACGGATATGTATCTCACCTTTCAATAACAGTCTTTGGTATTTAAAACATCTACTTCATTTTGGTTTGTGTTTAATGTGGAGCTTTCTTTTTAGAACTTTGAGGTTTCATTACACCTTTATTAAAGTCTTTCAAGGAATGATTCTATATGTAGTTATGTTCAGATTTTCGCTTTCCAAGCTTGGAAAGTGCTCCCATCCATAAACAAAATTTATTTGGCGGGGGATATCAATTCAACGAATGTGCGTGTTGAATGTTAACCATAATGTGTTGACAAATCGTACCAACTGTAAATGACGTGTCGTCTTATCATCTTGGCGATTTTTGTAACCAACATAACGATGATCGGTCTTCCAAAAAACATCATGCGAATGGTCAGAATATTTGTAGCCAACACAATCACACTTATTTTCTGACACATGTGTGTGAGATTACTTTACAGTATAACAATAACTTGTAGCGGTCGGAGCGTATGCAGCGAGCGGGTCTACTCACCACCACAATGGTAGGACACGGATCGACAGGATCCAGTGCTGGGGGAATGAGCGTCAAGCAACAGAAGAGTGTCTTGGAAGAAATAAAAGAGAACAAGTATCAGGCAAGTGTTAGAAATGTCATCAAACAGTCGGGGTTTGATTGCGTTTTAGGGTAAATCCAATGCTGCTATACTTGTGAATGTAATGTATTGTCATATATACATGCATTTCAATTCTTGGTCATGATAATTCTTGATATTCAGGCTATACTGATTTAACCTCATAGAATTTTTGGTTTTAGAGTCTTATTGTCTTATCGGACAAATAGGTCTTTTTTGTGTAAATTATTGTAACAAGCGTTTAAAATATTATTGGTTTTTAAAACGTTAGCTTTACCTAAAATTACACACTTGGTGAATATCTCCAAGCCATAATCAGTATTATACGAGATTTTAATCTGCAATCATTAAAAGCGAAAAAGGAAAGCGTTTTAAATTATATTTTTTGTTTGCGTAGTCGTGTATGTACATGTAACATTTGAAACCTTCTTTGTTTGTACCATGTTTTCACTTCAATTGTATATTTTTGTGTAAGCCTATAAGTATTCATAGCGCTATGTTTGTACAATTATATTGTGTAATTTTTAATCAATATGGAACGACCTTTTGTTTCTCTACATAGGTGGTGGTTGCCACCTCGGTCGCGGAGGAAGGCGTTGATTGGCCGGAATGTGACCGCGTGATCAGCATGTACCCGCCCAAAACTGTCACTGCGCTTGTGCAGATGCGCGGGAGAGCGCGCAAGAAGGACAGCAAGTTTATTGTGCTGTGTACCAGTAGCACGGAGGAGGGTAAACTGACCGATATCATGGAAAGAGAGAAATACATGATTGAGGCCACTGCTAGGCTTGTTCAGCTGCAGAAAAACAACGAGGAGTGCAATACGTAAATATGTTCTAGATACTTGTGTATCTCTGTGATAATTGAAGCGTACTGTTTTACTCGCTGGCGTTTTAGATATTGTTCGACAATAAATTTTTACTTAATTTTTATAGAATTGCAAAAACTATAAATGTGGTGTATGAAAATAATGATTATCTTATTTCTTCAAATGACTGTTTGTTGTAATATTAAAATTAATCATAAACGAATAAATAAGTTTGAAAATGTGTTGTTCTACCATGGATTTTGTAATTGTACGCATCAGTTGGACTAAGTTTCCGAGGCATGCTAGGACCTATAATATATACAAAATAAATATCTTTTAAATTGCAAATTTTAAATTCTGCTTTTCTATCACATGACACTGATTGCTTTGCGTTCTGTGTAAGAAAACTACTATCTGGGAAATAACTGAAAATCTCTTAGAAGTAGGTTCAACAAACATAGTATGAATATTGGTCCTGATGCTTATAGGTTTCCAATTGGAATTATTAAACTGGCTATTTGATTACATGCCTGGCAAAAACTATGGAAATCGTCTAAAGCTAATTGAATTAGATTGGGATTGACCTAAAGTTGATTCACAGGATAAGGGCAAACTTACGTACATTTGGGTCGATAATTGTCAAATGGTATTCAAACTAAATACATTGATGGTCATTTTGTTATTGCATGAAAGTTCAATGTAAACTAAATCGATAGTTGGTGAATGCGGTTCGTGCAATAACTTGGCGTATTGGGGCATGGACATAGTTTCAAAACACTTGGTAGGTTGCAGGGTCATGACAGTTAACATTTCACTTTTCTGTATGTATTAAAGCTTGTTGTGCCAATAATCGGAAAATGTTCGAAATAAGGATGTTCTGATATAAATAATATATCGGGAACGCAAACCATGTCGTTTACACAAAAGCGTAAGTGTTGACTGAAGAGTTTGCTTTTAAAGACGGCTGATCAAACAAATAAGCGTTTAAACAGGGCAATTATGTTTGGCATGATCAACAAAAGCTCGTTTTCTTATACATTGTTCATGACAAATTTAAATCTGTACCTTAACAACAAAAGCCATTGTTTGTATTTTGATTATTAAAATTTGAAATTTTAAAAAGAAATCGTCAATTGAAGTCAAGATTGTGATTGCAACAAAAGCTGCAACTTATACAATTACCATCGTTCACTGTTAATTATGATTGCAAAAGCCGTAGTCCAATGCCTTTTTACAGGTATATGTACATATGTAGCAGGATAATCCAAACACAATATTGTTATAAAGGGACATGTATCCACTGCGAAAGATGTCTGGAACCCCGAGTAAAAACAGTCAATTAATCGGATCGTGAACAACAACGGGCTAACAATTGGGAAATTCCTTCAAATATCTGACGTAGTGACAATTTAAGACCCGATTTATGTTTGTAAACAAAACAAACACAAAAAACAGCACAAGTGCTTATGTACAATTATGTGTATACGATTAACGCAGCTTCGAGTGAAGATTATACGAGGGCAAAATAGTTTTATATGCATATGGATGACAAGTAAATTAATTGAAAATTGTCAAAAGTTGATTAATTTATATGCCATGTAATGTCATTCAATCTATGTACGGACATGAATCATTGATTGGTGGCATAGACACACTAGAATCAACGCGTTTATTTCTAGTGTCGTTCCATGGCACGCACCTACGCCACGCATTGCGCCGCGTCTTTTGCCTGCTGCATCAACGTATCGAAGCCTTGTGACTGCGCCTACCAGAATAAATAGCGTTGAATTAATGCGAAGTTGTTTGTAAGTACAAGTTGAAAGACTGCCTCATGTTTCTAACTCACAAATATGGCGCTACTGTGCCCAAGAAAAAACAACTTTTGTGATCAGTGGTTGTCCGAAGATCGTGAAAATTCACCATGACATAATTATTTATAAAGTATCAATTGAATAAACAAATCAACACAATTCACTGAAGTTTATCAGGCTTAAACAATTTACAGTTTCGTGTAATGGCTATATTGAACACAATCAAAATACTGGAAACGACTGGTTTGATTTTGAAACAAAGTACACTAAGGTTCCAAAATATTTCCACAACTCTACTTTAAATTATATTGATTCTATGAAAATATGCATGCCGTTTATAGAACCAATTTACTTGTATGATAATACTGTTTATACAATATGATTTTTTTTGTCACAAACCAGTATTTGGCATTTTGAAAACATTCTTTTTAAATAGTCTGTCAGTAACTCTCACAAATTAATTTGTTTAGTTTAAACCTATTTTTTTTAGCTCGATTGCATCGAAAGCCTAAGGCTTATTTGAAACGCTCTCGAGTCCGTTTCCTGGGACTAGAACCAGTACTTGGTGTCTTTGGGGGAGATCTTAAGAACACTCCCAGTGTGGGGATCGAACCCGTGACCTCCCGATCGCTAGGCGGACACCATATCCACTACGCCACGGCCAAGTCAGAACACGCACCTTGTATAAAATTCGGTAATTGCAACAAACTCAGTTAATCCATGATAACAATGGAAAACATATGTGCAATTTAAACGACGATATTTATGTATGCGATTCAGTGTTAATATTATTAGTTATAACCACTAAACATCCAAATACTTGTTGTGTGTGTGTGTCTTTTTTGTTACGTATTTTTATAATTTAAACAACAGTATTTCCAATTCCATACGTGAACAGTGAAACTAGCCAAATAAAAATCTCTAACACTCACATATAGACACTGATTTGAGCTAACGCTACAATTAATGTTCATATTGGTTTTGTTCCAATTTTAACGATGTTAAAAAGTAAGTGTATCTTTGTTGTTTTTGCCATGTATGATGAAATGTTTTTGGTATTTCAAAATAGAACAATAACACTAAATACAATTCTATGTGTTTGCCTTATTTATGTGTTCCTACTTAATGTATCAAGTATATATTAATTGCTTAGGTTCTTTTGTAAAAACGAAGATAGTATCGAAGCGTAAGTGCCGGTGACAATACAATGTATGTTAAAATATATTAATTTAACAATAAACGCATTTAATTTATTAAAAACTTAGGTAATTCTTAAAACCTTAATACGTGCTGAAGCGTCTAACTATAAGTGCCGAAATAAATAATTTCAATTGCCGAAATAACTACCGAGTGCCGAATTGACTAAAGTCCGAACTTTCCAGGTGCTGAATTGACTAGTATTCCGTCCAATGAAATCCTTCATTTCAAATCGGTATGACTGAATAGCGGGAAGTGCTTCTTTCCGTGGACAGGGCTTTCAGTAAACGGAAAGGGTCTCATGTGTTTTATTTGGAATATTTTCCAATATATACAACAGAAATGTACTCATTATCTTAGTAAATAACTCATAAAATATTATTGAACTTTCAGCTTTAATATTGATGAGGCCTTTTCCCTCCACTTAAAGCACTTTAAGCGGGATTTAGCCATCTCCGCTTTTCAGTCACGCCTGTTCAAAATATTTTCCGTGATGCAAATTATAGGACATATATATGAAAATTTTACAACAAACATAATGAAATTATTGCACACAAATATGACAGTTAATGACACACACATATTCTGAAAATTATACAACACAAATATCAGAATTATACCCCATATATATCAAAACATTGCATCAATTTCAAATATGAACTTTTACAACATATATATGAAAATATCGAACAATAATAACAATAATATGAAATAATGCAAAATATATTTGTTATGCAATAAATTTTATCGGATTTTACCATCTATATATGAATTTATACAACATATATATGCAATTATACCACACATAAATAGAAATATAGAACATATATATTAAAATATACCACATAAGTATGGAAACATTGAATTTTGCAACGTTTGACACGCCATAAGTTTCAGATACTTTAATATTATTTTTTTTAAGTCATGGGTTTACGCGTTTCACAAACAAATACTTTATCACACGAAATTCCCGGAACAAACAGTGGGATATAGTGCTTATTTTTTTATTTATTTTTCAGATCACAAAAACGCAAGCGTAGAACAAATCTTTCGCTTTATCAACCTAAACGACGCAGGTTGGACATGGCCAGCAAACAAGTGGTACAGGCGACGGATCCTACATGGCGATCACCTAATCACGAAGATGATACTCTTCGAGCGACTACAGTCTGGACGCTTACACGTAGTCCCCGGGATCCTACTTGTAGTCCCCGAGAACAGGGCGTGAGGTCCACCAACTCTTGGACACCGACAAATGCGGTGTGTAGTCTGCAGAATGAGATCATGCTGATGTAAGTATAACATGCAACTTTCTTATGTACTTCAACCAATATAAAATCAAGTCCTCAAAATATTTTAAAAAGTAGAACGACTGAATCAAGTAAATCGCTGATTAATAAAATCGCGCGAGTTTTAATTAGGTCAAAATGATACACTGCAAAATAGCTATCGTTCTCAAATACAGGGGCCTAACATATTCAGAACAATATTCTATAGTTCAATGATTTCTTTACAGAAATGACTATGTATCATTTTAGAAATCACAAGTATCTCAGTGAAATATGTACGTTTGTGGCAGTTATATGATAGTTACAGTTTTCATCTTGTTGGTTCATATGGTTGTGTCCTGTTGTGAATTCGCGTGTCCTATTGTGTATTTGCAAGATGTTCGTCTGTTATGATTATCATGATACTATATTATGTTGTAAAATGTATTCCATGCATGTATTCTAAGTATAAAAGTTGACATTCCATGACATTTTAACATTAATTCTTTTTCCAGCGACCATTCCTTTGACATGCCAGAACGCAGGCGAAAAAAACAACGGAAGTCTAAGCGCTCTGATGTTTCCCGTCCTTCCGCCGTATCAAGAGGCTGTCAACCTAATCGCTTTCATCATAAGTGCGACGAAAGTAAAATGCTTTCCACAAGAAGCCTTGGAATAGAGTTGAAAGACTTAAAAAAATAGTGTTCCACTAAAAACATAAACACGTGTATTAATAGTGGTGAATTGTATCTTATGTTAAACAGAAGATTGTAATTGACCAAACTGAGCTGAAGGGGCATTGTATTTGTATTCATTGTGCAATACAGTAAAAGTGTATCATTGTATAATACCAGTCTAATAATTTAGAGCCGTGGAGAACTCGGAAGACATTTGGTTCGTTGCCACATGTATAGTACATGTTTGAATTAGATTTATTAGACATACTTAGGAATAATTCAACAAAATACATTTGATCTACATTGGATCTTTATTGACACTTTAATATGGAACGCACTGTTTATTAGTATATTAGCAAAATATGAAGTAATTGAATTGTAAGAATTGTAGCTAAGTTTGAACTGTAAAGAAAAGTTAATAGAACCAATCGTAAATTTTCTTTTGTTCTCAAAATCCTCTCATTTCTCATTTTAAACGTGTCCTTTTCTTCATGCCCAAACAGATCTTGATCCCCATGGTTCTTGGTGCTAGCTTCTTGCCATCAACACTTAGAACGTACTGTTTATCAGAAGATCTTAACGTTATTCCTTGATCTATTATACAAGGATTTATTTCCGAAGGAATGCCCGTTTCAATTCCTTTGAATACGTCAACAAATCTAAAAGATTTTTTTTTAAGAGACCGTTTATTTGGACTAACCTCTATAAAGATCCAATATACCGAAACCTCAGCAACATTTACTATATAAAATCAATTTACCGAACTTGTTATTTACCGAAACCTCCATAACTCCTCGAAGTCCTTAGCTATCCGTTATTCACCAATCGACTGTACCCAAGTTCCTACACAGTTCCGATGTGTATGAATTTACGAGTCATGAAGGTTTGATTACACAAATAACTTAAATTGAATAGTTTTGAATCATGTTATTTTATAAGGGCTATATATCGACACAAAATATGTAACGTTGATAAAACAGATCTGCTTTTCCTACCAATACAATCATACAAACAAATCTAACAAGTGCAGAGGACGCCATCTTGCTTGTTGCCATAATAACCTATTTCAGAGCCACACACGAAATTGTCGAATTATTTTTTTCTGTCCTTATATATGCACCAGAAGAATTGGTTAAGTTATAAAATACAACTGTGTGTTATTATTTATATATTTCAATAATAATCACTGTACAATTTCGAAAAAATATTGCGAAATCCGGGTACCAACTGAAACAAAGGAACCATTATTTTCAGGGAATTTTGACTTTCGTTATCTCGAAATCTATAGGTCATTGTTTTCATTACAAATTTCCAATACAGCCATACAAAGACTCGACAAGGTTATAACTTTAACGTGTTATATACTTAATGACTAACATTCAGTATTGTTTTATACACATTTATAGAACCGGTATGTGCTACTTTTACCTATCTACTTTCACTTTCGGTTTCAAATTCCAGTTGAAATTCCATATCATGCAGATTTTATTTACATCACATTTAACAAAATGGTCGACATTATTATTATGATAAGCGGAAGTTATTTGTTGAAAGAGGTATTTTTCTGTTAATTTAATAGGTAAGTTGTATTTATACATGATGCATTGTGTTTTTGTTGAAAATCTGTTCAATTGAAGTTAATAAATTAACAAATAAACATGTTGTAATAAATGTTTCAAACTCTAGTAATTGTTTAATGTTTGTATGAAAGATAAAGAGATGTTTGGAGTTACAGTTGTTTTTTTATGTTTCTTAAAAGTAATCATTACTGTTGTATTGTCACTGTGCTTAAATTAGCTTTCTTACAATTTTGAAGGGCTCAATCAACGATATAATTTAGACCAAATAATGTTCCGATTTGTATATATATTCAATTTGTATTCACTGTAATATATGCATCAGTGCATACTATTTATAAAAGGCATATCTCAAAGAGCCTTTGGGATGTGTTTATATATTTTTAAATATGCCAATCTTCATTTTTTTATGATTTATGATTTAAAATTCATTATATACATTCTTTTAATTATTAAATCATGACCTAAACAAAAATGCAATATTGACCTTAACATATTTGGTTCCTTGGTGTTTTTGTATAAATCAATTAATTACTATGCCCTCTATGATAATACTATACACTTTATTTTAGATGAAGTAACACAGAGCTTTTTTTGATGCAATAATCCCAGATACTGATTCTCTGGATCGCTGCATGTACAGATCTACTCGTAAAAGCTTAGAGCATTGAAGAAGACCTACGGGCTTTTGACAATGGCTACTATATCGTTAAGCTGCGACGTCTGCATCAAGACGTTTTCAGGACATATCCCTGCACAGCAGCACTACGCAAGCGCAGAACATCGACGGAAACTGGAAAACCAGTCTCGCTCCAATCACAGTAATATTTTGACGTGTATTTATAAGCAGTGCAAGAAATTGAATGTACCTGGTAATGTTATGTAATGTAATATAAAAGTAAATAAAAAAATCCTGGTAACATAAGATAGACATTTTTCATAATAAAGTGTGTACCAAGTTAGCAAAGGGTGATGCTTATGATACCTAATATTTAATAAAACACAGTCCTAAGCTAAAAGGTCAAGGTACCTCTAATAGACCAACAAATTTCGTCAAGACTGTGATTATTGTTCTGTTGAGCCTTTGTTTACAAAGGTTCATCTAACAACACCACAAACAAATCAGTTTTGCAAGTAAAGTTTATCAATTCAGATTATTTGGTTGTTCAATCCTTTTTCTCTTAAAAGTATACAGTTCTTAAAATGCATGGCACCCTTCATATTAATAACGCGATTTTTCAGGGCACTATTGCAGTGTGTGTAAAATAGGCTGTGACACAGCTGATATATTGAACAACCATTTAACATCACCGAGACACAATGCAATGGTTGAAAAGCAACGCAGCATGGATTGCAGTCCGGGATCAAATTCGGCGCATTCAAAAGATGGCTCTCCTAACAACGAATATGATTTTGATGGCAACCGAGGCTTTTGTCATGTTTGCAGTTTAGAATTAACATCATCATCACACGCAAAAAGTCATTTAAATGGTAAAAACCACCAAAAGAAAGCATTGCAATGGGCCGTCAGAAACAACACACCAGCATTGTCAACCAACACGAGTTCTCAGAGAAGCAGTGTTCCTCGTAGACTCGATTATGAAGAAAACCCTTTCATCAGAGAATCAACGGAAAGTACAGGTCAGCGAGTGCCGAAGGCCGAGACTTATTCCTCAACTCAAAATTCGCCATCAAGATCGGTACACGATTTATTTTGTGGCATATGTAATGTAGGATTCACTGGGCCCGAATCACGAGCTGAACATATAAATGGAGAACAACACAGAAAGAACAACAGAAGATTTGAAGCAGAGCAAAGTGGGGCTGCACAGCCGTTAGTTTGTAATGCATGTAATATGAATTTCTCGGGACCGGAAAGCGCCGACGATCATTTTAAAAGTCAAACACATGCTAGAAACACAAAGAATATGAATATAAAGAATCGTTCATCAACAAGCGATTCTCGTTCTTCAAGTTTTAATGATAACGTCAACATCGACCGCGATGAAACATTTGCAAAACAAGAAATGCAAGCCTTCAATCCACTTGTACGAAAAGATAATACTGATGACAATGCATTGTCGACAGTTAGCAGTTTGAACATCAAACCTTTTGAATATGATCGTCATGCAAATCGAAGCCTACCGTTTGGAAGACAAGAAAGCAGGGAGACAGACGAAGAAAAGATCAAAGACGACATTCAATCTACAACAACAGATAATTTCAGTCACTTGAGTATGAGTTCGTTTGAATCGGACGCTAGTTATGAACGAAGCAGCAGGGTCACTGCACCTGTTCGGGTTGTTGTAAATCCAGTTAACTGTAATACGACGGGGATAGGAAGAGGGCGAGGGGTGTTGGATATACTTGAACAGAGACAGATATCGTCTTTAGGAGGAATGTTTGTCAAAACTGAACGAGACGACACGGCTTTCAAACAAGGAACAAAGACCGCGACNTAAACATAGAACAATTTTCTCACCAGTGAACAATTGTAGACAATGCTATAAAGAATAAATAGAAAATGGCAATTGGAAAGAGCCATCCACCTCTTGCAAGGTTTGACAAACAAGTGACTAAATGTTTGGTAATAATTTAAAATCATATGGATGGCCATGAAATCATCTCAATAAAAGCATGCACTGTTAATAATTGAACTCACTCATTCATCACCAAGTATCTTTCACAATGAACCTCTCTCTCAGACTTGATTGGATTAGTAGTCATTAACAGATTAGTGTATGTGAATACCCTATTACACACATATTGTTATGAATTTGCTCGAGATGATCATAATCTGGAGATGGCATGTTCAAAGAGATGGCAAAGGTTCATCCAACAATAACCCAAAGAAATCATGACATTTTTTCTCTGCAAATTTATTGGTTGTTCAATACTTTCTTTGTCAAAATGTATACTTATTAAGTTTGTAAAAGCCTTAATATTCATGATGATATTTTTTTCAGGAGGGCACTATTGCGATGTGTGTAAGATAAGTTGTGACACAGCTGATATATTGCACAACCATTTAACATCACCGAGACACAATGCAATGGTCGAAAAGCAACGCAGCATGGATTGCAGTCCGAGATCAAATTCGGCGCATTCAAAAGATGGCTCTCCTAACAACGAATATGATTTTAATGGCAACCGAGGCTTTTGTCATGTTTGCAGTTTAGAATTAACATCATTATCCCACGCTACAAGTCATTTAAATGGTAAAAACCACCAAAAGAAAGCACTGCAATGGGCCGTCAGAAACAACACACCAGCATTGCCAACCAACACGAATTCGCAGAGAAGCAGTGTTCTTCGTAGACTCGATTATCAAGAAACCCCTTTCATCAGAGAATCCACGGAAAGTACAGGTCAGCGAGTGCCGAAGGCCGAGACTTATTCCTCAACTCGAAATTCGCCATCAGGATCGGTACACGATTTATTTTGTGACATATGTAATGTAGGATTCACTGGGCCCGAATCACGAGCTGAACATATAAATGGAGAAAAACACAGAAATAACAATAGAAGATGTGAAGCAGAGCAAAGTGGGGCTGCACAGCCGTTAGTTTGTAATGCATGTAATATGCATTTCTCGGGACCGGAGAGCGCCGACGATCATTTTAAAAGTCAAACACATGCTAGAAACACAAAGAATATGAATATAAAGAATCGTTCATCAACAAGCGATTCTCGTTCTTCCAGTTTTGATAACGTCAACATCGACCGTGATAAAACATTCTTAAAGCAAGAAATTCAAGCTTTCAATCCACTTGTACGAAAAGATAATACTGATGACAATGCATTGTCGACAGTTAGCAGTTTGAACATCAAACCTTTTGAATCTGATCGTCACGCAAATCGAGGCCTAGCGTTTGGAAGACTAGAAAGCAGGGAGACAGATGAAGAAAAGATCAAAGACGACATTCAATCTACCACAACAGATGATTTCAGTCACTTGAGTATGAGTTCGTTTGAATCGGACGCTAGTTATGGTCGAAGTAGCAGGGTCACTGCACCTTTTCGGGTTGTTGTAAATCCACTTAACAGTAATACGACGGGTATAGGGAGAGGACGAGGGGTGTTGGACATACTAGAACAGAGACATACATCGTCTTTAGGAGGAATGGTTGTGAAAACTGAACGAGACACGGCTCTCAAGGACGGAATAAAGACCGAGGTCAGTGCCAGAAATATTTCAATCGTAAATGATACTGTAAAATCGAGTCTGGTTGAACCGGCAAACGTGAGGGCTAATGTTTCGCTCTTGGAAAGAAATGACGTATCCAACTCCAATCTGCCAATGTGTGAACATGCCAGTTCATCACAGGCAAATGTTTATCCTCAACGTCGAATTGTCTCGTTACTTTCAGACAGCGAAGACAGTCTTAGTAGCGAATGCATTTTCTTTGATGCTGGAATGCAGGTAAATCCAAGAGGATTGTATGTATCATATTTAAGTCAAGAACCGATGTCCGCTTCTGGGAAGATACCAAATGCCGATTACAGTTTTGATTCATTCACTGGAAAAGGACAATGCTTTGTATGCTTAGTGGATTTCACTTCCGAACAACACATGGCACAACATGTTAGCGGAAAGAATCATTTAAAGGCGAAACAAAACAAGCAGATAAGAAACCCAGTTAGCACTGTTTGCGTAGCGGATCTTCAACCGTCAAAGACAGTTTTCTTTTGCGACGCTTGCAGCGTCACAATATCTGGTTATGACAATTATCAGCAGCATCTTCAAGGTGCGAAACATATGAAAAATACGACTACAAGTACTGTTGACGCGATAGACAAAACTATCTGGCACACGTGCTCTGTATGTAATGCAAAGTGCAACACGAGTGAGCACTTATTCATTCATATGAAGGCAAAGCATGGAATTGAAGAAATAAACGTACCGGTTAACGTTTTTTATTGTGATATATGCAAAGTGCCGTGCTCTGGAGAAGACAATTATAGGCAACATTTAGAAGGAATGAAGCATAGAAAGGCCGCTGGTATTTCAAGTGAACTACCTATCATGGAATCGACAGATCGAACCGCCTGGTGCGTATGTCCGACGTGTGGTGTGAAAACAAACACGTTCAAACAATTAGAGATGCACATGCGAACCAAACATGAACAGGAGACCGTGCTACCAGAACAGCTACAGACGCATATGATAAAAACTCACCCAGCAATCAACGCTGAGAACAAGAACAATTCATCCCATTACATAGATCGTATTGGGGACAGATCAAACGCTGGTTATAAATCACCTCTTGACGAGTTCCTGCAAGAAGAACTGTTTCCAGCAAAGTATTTGCCAACAGAAAAGATAGTTGGTCAGTCACACAACACAAAGACAAGAATGGAGCCCGAAGTAACGACTACCCGTGTTGCTTTCCCGCCGAAATATGCACAAACTCCGGAACAAGATTCTGGAAATCCAACTAACAACTCTTCAGATTCTAACGGTAAACGAGGTACGCCCTCAGATCTTGCATACGCAACACGGAACAAAACCGTTAGCAAACAGGAAAGCAATGTTAAAGCAGCGACAGGATTATGTCGTTCATCAACAAGGACTGAAGCACCAACCTGCTCGAATCCCTATGCTTCCACACACAAATACTACTGCCACACATGCAAGGCACCCATGAACACCAAAGACAGTTATGAGGCGCATATGAAAGGAAAGCGACATATGTCGAAAGTGTGCACGGAGTCTGCTCCGGTACGTGAACATCTGCCTCCATTTGATCTGGAAACAAATCATGTTCCATACACCGTCAGTAAACCACGCAACTACCAGTTTGAGCTGTACAGAAAAGCAATGGCAAATGATGTTCTGGTTTTCCTCCCTACTGGTAATCATATTATATTATCAGTTTGTAAATATGCCAATTAGTTTAAGACTTCTTATACCATTAATTTCGATATTGTATATATATCCAAACTTTGGTATGGTAAAACTGTTAAATAAGCCTTGGGCACATATTTTTCGCTCTCTATACCAAATATCTATTGATTAAAGTACGCATGACTTGATGTACAAATGTGCACAAATTCTTAATACCTATCCTATTTTGGATTACGTTAACCATCAAAACAATAAAGCGATGGTTAGCAAATGCAAAAGCCAAAACTATATCAGTCTCGCTCTGGGAAAACCGGGCTTCATGCATATGCGTACACTGTCGTCCCAGATCAGCTCGTGGTCAGAGGTATTGCCCAGAATCAAGTGGGAAAGCTATAAAGACAAGTGCGCAAAAAAAACTTGCATTAAGTATTTTTCTTTACATTTTAGGCACAGGTAAAACACTGGTATCAGTGATGACGATCAGCGCAATGCTTGAGAAGTTTCCAACGAGGAATGTGTTGTTCCTTGTGGACAAGGTGCTTCTTGTGTTGCAACAGTCGAAATACATCCAGAAGGAGATCGGAGAAAGATCGTTTTACAGGTAAATGTAAATGGTGTTTGTGTTGTGTGCTTACGATATCAGACAGTGTGATGTAGGGTGATTTTTAATAACAATATAGTACGTTTGTTTAAATATTGTTTTCACTACATTTCGTAACACATTTGCGTCGCATTACTATTGCGCATCAGATGGTTGACGTTTTGTAAACATGGTCTGTAGTAATTATATATGTGTAATAGAGATTGTTATGTTAAATGCCATACAATATGTGAACACTCCAGCTCGAGTGTTTACGGTGGTTAATATGTGATTTCAAATGCGGTTCACCATGTTATACAGATTTAATGATGAGACAGAAGACTGCATGGAGCTTGTAGATAGACGATTACGTATAGCGGCCCTTTGCATGGGTCAACAATCGACAGGTGGCGTTCCTCTGTGGAAACATGACGTCATTGTTGTGACGGCAGGTGTGTACACATTTTATTTTAAGTTTCAAACAAGTAAACTTATTTTCTGTTAACACTGAAGTTCTTATAAAATCCATGGTATTATACCCCTCAATACTTCCATTGACTGTTAAAAGGCAGAGTATCATCATTTTGATCATATCGTTTAACATAGTTAAGTGAAAAAAATATAGTTATGCTTACCACGCCTTTCCAAATCAGTGATAAAGAAAGACATAAGGTAATTGAATTTGTGATTTGACTCAATTCAGCGTTTACTCGTCAAATCGGCTATCGATGGGTTTTACTGTGACAATAATATTTAAAAATTGTGAGATCATGTCGTTAATTTTCAAAATGGAACATGTAGAATCTCCTTTCATCTCATACATTATAATCGTACAGTAACCAATTTATGTGTATAATTGATTTCAAACGCATATTTCAGCGTTTTGTCAAAATCTGCTGGACAAAGGTATTATCCGTTGGGAGGATTTCGGCCTCGTTGTTTTTGACGAGGCGCACCATTGTGATAAGGAACATCCATTTAATCAGCTATTAACTAACTATCAGCGGAATGAGAACACAATTAAGCCAAAGGTATTAGCACTGACCGCTTCACCAGCTGGTAAAAAGAATGCCCAAGAAAGCTTTGGAATGCTTGCGAAACTTGTTGAAAACTTAGGTGAGGCGCGTATGAGCATTGTCCAGGAACCAGCGTGTGTTGCAACTCTAGAGAGCTATCAGTCGAATGCTAACATGGAAACGAGGACACCAATGGATGGTGATGATGACTCGGACCAGGACTCTCAATTTGGTTTTCAGAAGAGCTTTACCAAGGAGCTCAATATATACATCGTGCATTGTGTGTTAAGGCTCGCACAGGTGTCGGACATACGATCTTACGTGGAATTTGATGAAAAACTGAAACCAGGCACCGCAGAAGCTGTCATACGAATGTTCGCTGATGATTTTGTATGCAAAAAGTTAGATGATATTCAGGACAGCTTGAATAACATAAATCATTACACCAATATTGGAGAAGTTGAGTTCTCTATGCTCCGATCTCATACACAAGGGATCTGTATGGCCCGGAGCAGTCTGCTGGATGGCGGAGTTTACTGCGCTCTAAAAGACCTAGATGAACTTGGAAAAGCAAACTTTAATTTTGCCAAATCCATAGGCCTTCCAATGGAGACGCTTGTTGGATTGCAAATGTGCGACAGGGACCTATTCTTCATGGAATCCCCCCCAGTGAATGTGCCGAACATGCCGCACGACACCCACGTGAAACATTTGATCGACATTTTGACCGGTATCGAACGTGACGACCCATTCTCTGATGGTAATACTATATCACTTGTGCTGGTTCAACAAAGGGGCACAGCTTTCCATCTGACAGACCTACTGAAGGTATGACTACATAGCATGCATTTAGGTAGTATTTTGTTGCGATATATTCGTACGAATGCGATGGTATTATTGTCATATAAATTCCAAGCCGTAATGATTTACGTGAAACTTTGCTCTATACGGATTTGTTTGATCACCTTATAAAAGTTACTTTTGTTACTTATACAAAATCCTACTTCATTTGGTTTTTAAAATGTGGAGCTTTATTTTAGAACTTTAGGTTTCATAAAACATTTACCCGAATGTGTTGACAAATCCTACCGATTGTAAATCACGTGACGTCTAACGACGTTTTGCATATAAATACTATTTTCTTTCTCCCAAATAACGTCATTCGAATTGTCAAAGTATTTGTAGCCAACAAAAACAATCACAATTTTTTTCTAACACACGTATGTGAGATAAATTTTCGATATAACATTAACTTGTAGCGGTCGGAGCGTATGCAGCGAGCTGGGCTACTCACCACCACAATGGTAGGACACGGATCGACCGGATCCAGTGCTGGGGGAATGAGCGTCAAGCAACAGAAGAGTGTCTTGGAAGAAATAAAAGAGAACAAGTATCAGGCAAGTGTTTGAAATGTCATCGACTTCTCAGGGTATGCTTCCGTTTGTGGTGTAAATCCGATGATGTTATGCTTGTGAATGTAACATAGTTTTATATATACATGCATTTCAATTCTTACACTTCTTTATATTGATCATGATTATTCTTATTTGAACTTGCTACTCAGGCTATTTTGTTTGAAACCCCAGAGGCAGTGTATTTTGTAATTTAAGGTTTGTGTAATTGTCTTATTGGACAAATAGGTTTTAATTTTGTGAATAACCAAACATTAACAATGTCATGCGTTTTTAAAACGCTTCATTTTAGCTTTATACTAAATATCACACTTGCTGAATATGTTCGAGATATTACAAGTAATTTTAATATAGGACTTTTTAATCTGTTATAATTGAAAGCGAACAACGCAACGTTTTAATTGATATTGTTTTGTTAGCATTGTCGTCTATGTACATTTAACATGTCAACATTTCTCAGTGTGTACCATGTTTCCTTCTTTCTATGCCAATTACATATTTTATATAAGCCTATAAGTAAAGATTATGTTATGTAATTAGGTTTTTTAAAATCAATATGTAACTATCTTCTGTTTCGATACGTAGGTGGTGGTCGCCACCTCGGTTGCCGAGGAAGGCGTTGATTGGCCGGAATGTGACCGCGTGATCAGCATGTACCCGCCAAAAACTGTCACTGCGCTGGTGCAGATGCGCGGGAGAGCGCGCAAGAAGGACAGCAAGTTTATTGTTCTGTGTACCAGCAGCGCGGAGGAGGGTAAACTGACCGATATCATGGAAAGAGAGAAATACATGATTGAGGCCACTGCTTGGCTTGTTCAGCTTCAGAAAAACAACGAGGAGTGCAATACGTAAATATGTTATAGATACTTGTGTATCTTTGTGATAAGTGAAGTGTACTGTTTTACTCGTTGGCGTTTTAGATATAGTTCGACAATTAATTTTTACTTAATTTTGTAAAGACTTGCATAATTTAAATCTATTTACTTAATTTAACAAAAAACGGTTATCGTATTACTTAATATTAATGGTTGTTGTAATATTTGAATTAATTATAAACGAATAAATAAGTTTGAATACGTTATGGTTTTTAAGTTTGAAGTGTGAAGTCGTCAAATAAACCGCGGATTTCTTAATTTGATGAAACAGTTGGATAACGTTTCTTAAACATGCTAGGACCTCTAATATATACACAATAAATATCTTTATATTGTATGATTTTAATTATCCTTTTCCGTCACATGACAAGGTTTGCCGTGCGTTATGAGGTAGGAAACAATTATATGGAAACAAACAGAAAAGCTCTACAACATAGGTTCAACAAACATCATATCAATATTGGTCATAATGTGTATGGGATTCCTATTGGAATTATTTAGACAAACTGACAGGATCTGATCAAATGCCGTTGAATTCCATTGATGGCAAACACTGTGGAAATCACGTGAAGCTAATTTCATTAGATCGGTATTGACCACAAGTTGATTCACAGGTCGACAATTGACAAAGGCTATTAAAACGCAAAATTGATGAAAGTTAATCTGCATTGTTATTGCATGAACATTCAATTTAAAACAAATCGGTGGTTGATGTATGCGGTCAGGACAATTACTCTGGAGTGTTGAGATATAGTTTCAAAACACTTGGTAGATTGCTGGGTCATGGCATATAGCATTTCACTGTTCTGTGTTCATTATGCCCCTCGAAGAAGCGGGGGTATATGGTTTTACGGGATATCGGTAGACCAGTTCCGATCAATAACTTGTGAACGGATTGACAGATTGGATTGATACTTCCCATGTGCATTGGCCTTGGACAGTAAATGACCCCTATTGCAATTGGGGTCATTAGGTCAAAGGTCAAGGTCAGTGTCACAATAAGCGTGAAAATCGTTTTCGATCACTTACACATCAACGAATTGACTGACTGGTTTGATACTACCCACATGTATTGGCCTTGGACAGTAAATTACCCCTATTGAAATTGGGGTCACTAGGTTAAATGTCAAGCTCACTGTCACAATCAGTGGAAAAATCGTTTCCGATCAATAACTCTTCAACGAATTGACCGATTGGCTTGATACTTCACATGTGCATTGGCCTTGGACAATAGATGACCTCTATTGAAATTGGGGTTACTAGTTCAAAGGTCAAGGTCAATATGACATTAAGTGTTAAATTGGTTTCCGTTCAATATGTCATCAACTGTCAGTAATTTTGCAAAAAATCCTGTGTCAAGGCCCTGTTTGTTTCCATCCGCGGAACTCTTGTTAAATCTTGTTTCGCCAATAATTGGACAATTTTCGAATTTAGGATGTTCTGATATACACAATATATCGGGAACGCAAACCATTTCATTACCACACAATATTACGTGTTGACTGAAGAGTTTGCGTTTCAAGAAGGCTGATGACAAATAAGCAACAGGACAACAACGTTTAGCATCACCAACAAAAGCTTGTTCCCTGAAATATGTTTTATTACAAACTTCAATAGGTATCTTAACAGCAAAATCCATTTTTTGTATTATGTTTAACATTTTAATCATAATTCGTCAATTGTTGTAAAGTTTTAATTGCAATAGAAGTTGTTACTTATACAATTACAAACACAATCTATGTATTTATGACTGCAAAAACACTACTTTAAGGCCTAACTGAACCCGAAAAATCCAAACACAGTGTTGTAATAAAGGGACATGTATCCACTATGAAACATGTTTGGTTCACCGAGTAGTTACAGTACATAAATTGAACCGTGAACGGTGCCGGGTTCACAATTGTGAAATTTCTTCAATATTCAGCCNTATATATATTCGACCAGATACGCATCTTATATGGACCTCTGGCATTCATTTTTAAAGTAAAATGTTGACATCATTCATAAATTGTTTATAAAAGTTAAAACATGCACGCACCAGACTTGTATTTATTCGCTTAGGTGAAAGCATTCTCTTGATATTTAAGTTTAAAAGGACCCATTAACTTTCAACATTAATTAGTTTGTGCCCAGAGTTTCTGTCTGCAAACCATGACTTCAGGGTACTTAAATAAAAACTTAAATACAACAAAAGTAGTAACTATTGCCAAAATTATGTTGTTTTGAACCATTTGAAATTTATCTTTAATCGACAGTATAACAATGTGTTACAAAAACTATTTTATTATGATAACACTTGGTAATGTTACCAGGAGAGTAGCTTGTGTTTTAAAAATATACAGGGACATTTAAAGGAATCTTAAACCTGACGCTTTGGTGGATGATTTGCATACTGTAAATTGGGCGAACCATAGACTGATATAGCCACTGTTTTAAGAGTATAAACATATGTAATGTATATTCAAGTATTATATTTTCACTAACAACAGTATATTATCTTTTAAAACAAGATAACATTCTGACCAATTTTCATTTAGCTTGAGTCATAAATGTTGCCCCTATAGTGGTAAGAATATTTTTTAAGATTTGACCTGGTGACCTAGTTTCTAGATCCACTGACCCAGAATTAAACATTGCCCCTAGATATTGACAAGATAAACATTTTTACAAAGTTTCGTCAAGATTGAGTAATTTATGTGGCCTCTAGAGATGTAGCAAGGTTTTTCTTCGATTTTACCTGGTGACCAAGTTTTTTGACACTGCGACCCTGATTCAAACTCAGCCTAGAAAATGTCCTGATAAACATTCCGACCAAGTTTCATCAATATGAGTCATATAAGTGACCTTTATAGTGGTTTTTCTATGAATTGACATGTGATCTAGTTGTTAAGTGCACATGGCCCATATTAAAACTCGGTCTAGATATTGTCAAGATAAGCATTCTGACTAAGTTTCATTAAGATCGAGTCATAAATGTGGTCTCTAGAATGGTAACAATGTTTTTCTAGGGTTGACCTGGCGACCTGGTTTTTTGGACCCAGATTCGAATTTGGCCTAGATATTGTCCATATAAACATTCTGACAAAGTTTTATCAAGATTGGATGAAAACTGTTGCCAATTAAATACACGATGACAGACGCCGGATATAGGGTGATCACAAAAGCTCTTTTTGCTCAGGTCAGCTCTATTTTTTTTAAATTATGTTGTGCTTAATGGAAATTATACTTCAATATAAAACATCACAAGTGTACAGATGAAGAAAAGGGAAGATACTTCACATTTTGTTATTGAACGGGGTTTTCACAAAACACATAGGGGACTTCTGTGTTGCGTGCACTTCAGTCAAATGCTTGCTGAACACGAGATTTAAAGTAAATGATGCACATGACTAAATTACTTAATATAACACTAACAACATTTAAAGTGGGATTGTCTTTACAGGAAAAACAGTCACGGGGTCCTTATAGCTGATAAAGTGAAAGACCTCCATCTAAAAGGGGAGTTCGAGCTGTTGCCAGCAACTATTGATACACTGCGTGGACAGTTGATTCTGAGTAAAGATCACATTTTGGAGTTTTCCAGTAGAACACAGGTATGTCAAATCAAATTTCTAATGTTTAAAATTTCTCAAGAGTTTTCGATTACACCGTGTTGAATGTGTCAATTCTCTTATAAACACCATTTTACAGACATACACATGAATACTTACACGATTTCCTGAAATCGGAATTTGCAAATAAGATTGATAATATAGTAAATAATATGTTTATTATTATTAACATAAGACAATGCTATTCTTGAGATACGATTTGACTAAGAGTCAGGTCGTTTGGTATAAAAAGGTATTTACAGATTGTTCATAAAGTTTCATTAGATTCCGCTGAATATATGATGTCATTGTGTAATTTTCTTGTCACGATTAAGTTATTTTGATAGGTCAATTGTTTAAACTAATATAAATAAAATTCCTTTTGTTTACTTTTTGTTAAAGGTTAATAAAACTAAATAATTGTAACTAACTTGTTAATGTCTTTGTATTATAATATATGGGCATATAGGCAAAAATAAGCCCCCAACAGCCATGTTTATTGTGATACATTCTTCCACATTGAAAGCATTTTACAACAAGGTACTAGTTTTAAAAGAGTGTTAAGCAGCTTTCATCAGCTACCATGCTATACCGGTTGTACCAGAGTATGTTACATCCCTTTTTGTAGCGGACCATTGCAGCATCATATCTTATTAATCTGGCTTAAAATTCAATAAGTAATTTAGAAGATGTCACTCTATGATTTTACTGCAAAGTGTGTTAAGTTCATGTGAATTAAGAAGATGGAATCATATATATATACCTTTAAAGAGGACCATCTGAGACTCATTGCTGCTAAATTCCACTCAGTGGTTTAGGCTAAAAGTTCGTTCAAAAGTTTCACTTTTGAAAACCTGTTTTTAGTTTAACTGACTTTTTTGGATAAAAAACATAATAATTTACAAACCTTCAATTAAGTTCCCTGCAATGAACAATTCTTTTATCAACATTATCTTGTAGACACAAAAACAAGCATCACTTGTTCTTACAGGAAGAAGCACAAACGACAAAATCTGTGAATGTGTTGATTGCACACAAGACACCAGATGAAGAACTGAGGGACTTGATGAGAAAACGTAGGTATTTTCAAAACATTATTGAATTGATAAATGTATAGTAAGTCGCCAAGTAAAAGAACTGCAATGCAAAGGGCAGCTATATCGCAACTTACAAGGCATGTTACAGGGCATAACATACGATCCCAAATTAACTGTTTTGTGAGAAGGACAGTACATCAAACAAGGAACTGAACACAAATAAATCATTGATAGTAAAAAAGTGGAAATGAATAGTGATTACCTAGAAACTTGAATTGTGACATCGACCTTACATCCAAGAGAATAAGTGTCGTTTATGACTCTGATCTTTGGGAATAATAATCAGAATAAATTTTAAAATTCTTTTTGGCATTAAAAACTTCTGCACAGAAATAAAATCTCATTACGTTTGACCTTTTATTGTGATTTTGACCTTTCACTAAGGAGTTATAAGAAGTTTACATAACATCATCTGGTGATGGGGAATACAAACATGAATATTTAAATCCTCAAAGACATTAAAGGCTATATAACAGCAATGACAATTCATGACATTTGATCTTAAATTCTCACCTTGCCATTTAATAAAGAAGCAATGAAGATGTATGCAATACATTTTCTGACAATAGGAAATAATTATCCAAAGTTATATTTAAATCTCCACTGGCATTAAAACGTTATAGAGCAAAAACCACAAATATTTATCTTTGACCTGGAATTGTGCCCTTGAGCTTTCACATTGGAGCATGGAAGTTGTACACGACATACCATCTGGTCTGGGTAGTAATAATCTGGAGTTATATAAAAAATCCTGCAAGGCATTAAAGAGTAACAAAGCGGAAAAAATACATGTTCTTTGGTCCAGGCAAATGAAAGTTATAAATAACACATGTTCTGGTAATGGGTTCTCATAATCTGAAGAAGAAAAAAATCTGTCTAGAGATTACATAATTACAGAGCGGAAATGAATCTTCATGAAATTTACCATGAATTGTCACACTGACCTTTTACCGATGAGAATGTGAGTTGTATACAACACAACCTCTAGTTATGGGGAATGATTATACGAAATAATATAATGAATTTTCCAGGCATAAAAAGCTAAAAGAGCTGAAACAAAAATGCATGACCTTTTACTTTAACTGTGACCTTGAACATTCACTTAGCAGCATGGGAGTTGTTCACGACATACAGTCCAATCATAGGGATTAGTAACTTACAGATAATTTAAAAACACCAATATTGTTAACAAATTAAAATAAATAAAAATTAAAACTTCTCTTACAGACTAAACGGGGTTTCCTCAACAAGACTTTTGAAAACAAAGTGCCCCAACTTTATGATAAAAAGCTCCACAATAATATCGATCGAAAAAAAGTTTACAACGTTTGTATAAAAAGGTCCGCAAAATTTTGATAAAAAAGCTCTACAACATTGTAATTAATAGCTCCAGAAAAATTTGATAAAACAGATCTGCACTGTTGTTTTTTTGTTTGCAACGTATGGATGCTCCGCAATATTTTGATAAAATGCTAGTCAAAATTTTGCTTTAAATGTCTACACCATTTCATTATTTGATCAAAAAGTCTGGCAACATGTGGTTGAAAAATCCCCACAACATTTTGATTAAAATAACGTACAACATTTTAATAAAAAGTCTAAAAAATGATAAAAAGCTCCACATCATTTTCATTAAAAGCTCCCCATCATTTTGATAAAAAAAACTCCACACCATTTGAGATATATGAAAAAACTCCATTTCAATAAAATCATTCAAATAATACTTACCTCCATTTTAAATGTATGACTTGTAACAGCTCCTAAAATGTGACTTAACTTAAGTAAATATGCAAAATGCCCATGTGAAGATATTAAAACAAATGTTGCAGTTTGTATCATAATCATTTTTTTATTTGTTTTGCAGTCAACCTTGATGCAACGGCAACATGTAAAGCTGACTCCTTTTTAGAATTCGTCCATGGTCGTGCAGCACTTCAGGGCATTATTACAAAGGGCAAAGGCATTTTAGACTTGCCTCTTTTCAATGAAACAGAGAACCAGATAATGAATAGTGAAGGTATATGGATGTATGCAAATGCTTCCTTATTAAAAAAAATAGAGGCTTACAGTCCCGAGATTATTAAAACAATAGATTACACGCAAAACAGACAATATATTGTATTCCCTGCCATTGTTATTGTGAAACAGAAATACCAAATTATAATCGAGGACTGGATAAGAAATACTCGTCAAAATGTTCCTGGTATATGTGTGCTTTTAGTAAGCAAAGACAAAGAGCAGATATATTTTGCCCCACAGAGGAGTATATATCTTAGCATGACAAACATGGCGGAGGTAATGGTGGCTGCACAAAAATTACTGGAACGAGCCATTTTTGGAGTTTTGAAGCACCTTGTTGAAACATTGATGCAGAAGTATGGAACCTCAACCGATTTATCTGGTACGATACATTACAATGACTATTAATATTTATGTTTATTAATATTATGCTGTCAAACAATACATAATAAATTGTCTTATAATGGAATAACAGAAAACTTAGGATGTACTGGCTATATGTACAACTTTGCTGAGAACTTATAAATCTTATACAATTCTCATTTTCAAGTCATGTTTATGAAAAACAAGTGGTTCATATTGGCTCTAACGCATTAACATGAGTGAAAGCAATACATTGATAAGACTTGACATGGTATTCTACCGTATTTTCCGGTATATAACACGCAACTTTTTCTAGACACAATTTGCCTGTGTCTTATATTCTGATTCGTCCTATACAAGGACAAGATTTAAAAAAAAAATGTTTTAATCGGAGTTGCATAAATGAGCGAGTGATAATCATTATGCTATGATTTGCTGTTTTGATTAACAAAACATTTATTTGACACCAAAATTGGTTTCACACTACTATACAAATAGTATTGGAGTACATGATTTTACTAAAATATTTTCCCGAAATATGACCAGTTTTAACAAAATACAAACGACAATCACTTGAATTGTCACCACAATACTCATAATTGTTTACACAATGTACATGTTTCATTGCCTTAAGGCACTAAGGTTATGAATCAGTTATACGTTAAAAAACGTGTCATTATCGATTGATAATTTCAGTGGTCTTATGGCAATTTGTTGCTTTTGTTATACCTACCATACTTATCGGTCTCTACAATATACTTATCCATGGTAAAATAGTGGCCTGTTACTAAGTAGGCTTATAATATTAATCATTATGGAAATTTTGCATTTGCTGCATAATATTGTCAAAACAAGCAATAATTTCAACACTTGAAGTTTGATAACATGGTTTCATTTCGACTTCACATAACCCAGTTAAACATGTTTGCTTATATAATAATAATAATAATAATAATAATAATAATAATAATAATAATAATAATAATAATAATGGTCAGTACAAACATTCAGATTTGACGAGTTTACTCCTAAATAAGTCACTCATAATGCGTCTAGTTTAAGAGTTTTTTATAAATAAGATTTTACCAGTATTTAACCTATCCTGGTCCATATATTTAATCTAAGCATTGATGTTGTCAAAATTAAAATGTTTTCCAAGTTCAATCAAGACTGAGACAAAACTGTGGCATCTGGAGCTGTAACAAGGTTTCTCCAAGATTTGACCGGTGACTTAGTTTTAAATCCAATTTGATCCAAATTTAAACTTTGATAAGATGTTGTAAGGTTAAAACATTCAGACTAACTTTCAACAACACTGATTTATGTTATCATGTACCACACTAAATGTTGATCAAGAAATAAAACGTGTTGCTAGACATAGACCTGACCTAAATAGCTTATCTAAAGAACTTCGTGCTCAGGTGAGCTAACAACCACAGACATTGGGTCTGCGACGTTCAAACTTGTTTAACAGCCTTACCTGTACCCTTCAATCGGTAAACCATAAAATGTGAATAATGTTATGCACTAGATCATTTGCACATAAACTGCTGAAAATTGCCATATTATGCATGCAAATTTGAATATACATTATTTTTTGTATATTTACAAAACCCCAACCAACGCACAAATGTGACTAAAAAACTGATGAAAAACAGTGAAAGAACTACATGTTGAGGCCATTGTACACATAGCTTGTAATTATTGAAAATACTGAACCATGCAGATGCACTCGATTTTGATGAAACTTGTAAGTACTTCAACCAAGAATGTTTGACTTTCAAAAATGTTAATGTGTACTAATCAACTTTCAGATTTGGAGAAAGAAAGCACCTTGCAAAGTGTGTATGCCTACTCACGGGCAGCATACCACAGAAGTAAAGTACCAGAATGTGAAAGACCAAACATCCCTGCAAACACTTATACCTATCCCGAAAATATTGATAAGGTTCGTATTCATATTGCAATGATATATAAACTTGATATATACTACTCTTTATATCATACTCTTTATGCAAAACTTTTATAAAGGCCCTAAATCAAATAAGGTAATCAAATAGTGTTTCAACAAAAGCTATGGATGACAGTGATTTATACCCCCACATACAGCATTGAGTCTTGACAATCAGCATGTTGACTATCACAGAGTCTGACCTTCAAGGAAGTAGTTGCCCTTGTATGTAAAATACTCTCTCATATATTTTAACTTTTGTTGAACGGTATTTAAACATCCTTCAATTTATGATACAGTTATCGTGCGGACAAGCCTTATGTTTAAATAAAACAAGCAAATTCGTTCAATTGATACCACCCGTCAAATAAATTTTGTTTATGGAAGGGTGCAAATCCCTTGATATATGGTATAATCCTTAAAATGATTAAGTGTGGGGTAATAGTTGTTATGCATTGAAATTCTCCTCATTGATATCCATACACCACTGAAGTGTTATGTTGAAATCTTGTGGCGTATCTGAGATATAGCCCTGACAAGTTACATCATACGAAAACAACAAAGAGCAATAACTCTTATTTAAGAAAGTGTAGGGTTACTGTTCTTGTGCATGGCACTTCTCCTCATTGATATCTATACACCCATATAGTTTCATGTTGATATCTGATATAGTTTATGAGATATAACCCTGAACAGTGTTGTGACAGACGGAATAACGCCAATTCTATATCCCTCCGCCTTTGGCGGGGGATAATAAACTGATGATCTCTAACCTTTGACTGCTTAGTAGAACCGTGACCTTGAAGTTAGCAATACGGTTCTTATGAGTGACTCACCAACTCATATATATTAACATTTTTGCTAGGTTATTTTAAAATCTTTCAGTGCACAGTCAAGTTAAATGTATATACAGATCCCTTTTTTGACAATAAATGCTGTTTTTGGCGTAGCTTTTCACATTAAATGACCAGCAGACCCGAATGAATACATTTGCAATATTAAATTGGATGATTGGGCATAATCCCCGAAACATTGGCAACATCAACGCGTCTTTGTAGTATACGATGTTACACAGAACAGTGTATGGAAATGTGGACTACTCTCTGCATGTTCATACGAAACATAGACATATATTTTTGCCAAGTTGCAATGACGCAATACCGGTAAATGCCATCCCCAAGACTTTCATGGTCAGAGCTTAGTCAGTAAATCAGGGGAAGACAGAATGTACTATCAATAAACGCTTTATGTTGATAACACAGTATTGCTTTCAAGAAATCAAATAACACAAATTGTAGGGAAAAAATGAATGAAAACTTATCTGTTAATGTCATTGGTCTTGTTTTGTGAGAAAAAAATACAGAAATAGTAAAGTGTCCATGATAGAAGGGAAATCGTTTAATTATCTAGCCACACATGTGTGACGTACGCGGCCAGTCTTTCTGTAAATCTCTCCTGCAAGCCTGAACATGCTACCGACATTTTCCAGTTTGCTATGAATAGCAAAGTGTGACTTCAATTTTCTATCGGAAAGTATCATGGTTTGATGTTCTATTTGCAAGACGCAATGCGAAAATGGGTATTATGCAATATGCTGCCAGCGAAGCTCCAGGCCAGCCAGCTTGTCAGGATATGCATACTGAGGAGGATTGTCATGACATACCACGAAACCATGCGTGCTTTTTATATCGGAAAGCGTAGGCTGGGCTTGAGCTACGCTGGCCGCATATGTCATAAGACCCATTTTCGCATTACGCGGATGAAACATTTTTATTTGAATGTGTGGAAAGATAACTGCGTTTTAATTTAATATCAACCATATGTTTCGATGACGAAGAAATAAATTCATAATAAGCCATGTGAGGACACATATGATCTGATCTCACGTAGTAAAAATTATTAAGTGAAAAAAGAAAACAGCAATACTTAAACCTTTTTTTAAATTAAATAATTTACAATCGTAAATGTTCTACCTTTATTTCAAAGTCAGGATATACGCCGAATATCTGTTTAAAAGATAGTTCTTGGTTAAACTTTGACCTCAATGATTTACGTCGACTATGTTTGAAGCCTGCCATTTGGTTTTTGTGCACGCTGCATAGTCTCATAAAAGTGAAAATATGTGCACATTTATTTATAAATTCTTAAAGCACGGTTTTATTATAGAGCAGACAAGCTCTCTTTTGACAATAAGGTTCTGTATTCTGACCTCTGACTACAAAGAATTACCTTGACGTTGGTAATAGCCACATAATTCTTTTGCGCGACACATCAACTCACAGAAGTGAGATTTTAATGTCAATTACATTTTAACAATCCTTTAATGCATGATGGGGATGTAACATTCCTGTCTAATTTCTGCTTGTGGAAGTATAATTAACACTATCACATTTTATTCCAGTGAACACAACCAAACTTATTAATGTTTTTATATTGTAGGTGATCAAAACACTACTAAGAATACAAGGCGTAGTCGGCTGCTCAAAGAAATTTGGAATCCTTGACGTCTCTGTTGATAATACATTAGACCAAGATACAACTACTGACCAGGTTAAAAAGCTCCTCATGAAAGAAAACATTGGAGCCACATTTGAGTACGGCAGGTTCTCTTATTTCCTTTCACCCGGAGACCCAATTTATACGAGAGCGCGCGGGACACTAGGAGGTTTTGCACAAAGGTTTCCTAAAACAACCTCTGCACAAAGAGACAACAGCGAAGAAGCAGATAGAAAGAGCAGAAGACCAGACACAAAAGGGGAACTCGTTGCATTGATTTCAAAACACGTTGCTAAGCATTTAAATCCTACAGGAAATGTGAGTGTTTATGTTGGGAATAACATCCTTGGGCAAATACATAAAATACCGGACAACACCCTCCTTGACATAGTTCCTTTTGATATTCATGAACATCGCATAAAAGAATGCAATACGCGATTCCAAACTGAAGCAAAGAAGCATATGCATGGGAAATTACCAGAAAACGATTACTGCTTAATTGGACTGCCAGTCTTTATATGGGGTGCAGAAAGTTCACCTGGTTTGGGGATGCTGGACAGTATCATGGATATGCAGGATACTGCAGGTGTACAGTGTATAAAAATACATGATCGTAAACCTGATAAGCCGTTCTGCCAACCTGGTGACAGCGGGGCTATTGTATGTGCAACTGACCCAGAAGCAAGCACACTGACCACAATCGCCATGGTAATTGGACAATTTCAAAGTTCAAAGCAATCAACATATTTGGCCCTTCTTCTCAAAGAAGCATTTACCGAATTAAACGAATTCTATGAGTCGGAATTTAAAATGTGTGAAGATGATGCGGCTACCCCTTAAATTTAACATTTCTATTCATTTAAAGAGCCCAGTTAACTCTACTGCATCCTATATACCTGGTTGTATTAACCTTTTTGTATATACCTGTTAATATAAGCCCGTTTGTACATACCTGTTTATATGTACCTGTTTGTATATACCTGTTTATGTGTACCTTTTTATATATATTTTACGATAAGTTGTGAGCTGTAACAATATCCAAATGTGCCAAATGAAATGTAGCTATTATAGGATGCAACTTTAACAATATTCATTGGTGTGAATTTTGTAATGCTCGTCATTTTGTTTCCCGATCCCTATGAAAGTTCAACGGTAACTAGATCGCTTTCGGAAAATGTACCAAAAGTGTAGTGTCATTATCGAAAGCGCACCGTCAAGCGTTAAAGTATTGATTGTTAAGTTATGCAATGAATATTGCAGTTAAAACATGAAAACATTTTATAAACCGTTTGATTTTTTTAATGATTTTGTTTCACTCTTTAGCACAATATTATAAACACAATCAACCATCCAAATGTCCGCATGTACGTTTCGAAGCTTGGGTTTTCAACTCCCACATAACCACTGGGTCGGTCGCGCTAAAATGTTCATAGTTGAACGACCTTGCTGTGTAGATGATCGCAAAAAAAATGGGATGCGACAATTTTTGGCATAATTATGGCGATGAGTGTGTTTTCCAATATATATTTTTTAGTCGCTTGAAGCTTGTAATCTCAAATCCTCCTTAACTACGACGAATTTTGGCAGTATTTGGAAACCCCTGAAACATGCCAATAACTATCACGGGCATGTGATGTCAGCACTCAGTGCTCCAATAGCTCTTTAGTACTGAACCATGTAATATGTATTTTCTCTACCATGACATTGATAATTAAGGGAACCCTTATTTACATTAAAGTCGAATATGTTAACAGCAAAACGGAACAACATGTAAAACTTTTCTATCTAAATACCTTTCTGTAAATATTGCCAACTATCTTAAATGTATTTGTACCGTGATTTATATGTTCTAATACATTTTATGTGAGCGATGCGATGGATTTTAACCATCTGTGATACGTTTTCACATTATCTGTGATAAGTATATTTTNATTGCTGTAAACTGCAATAAACGTTCTCTGAACTGACATTTAACTTGTGCTTTGAACCTTCAGTATATATTTGCAAGTTTCTTCTTCTGAGAATATGAAAGTATGTTTGACCCTTCAGACTGACCTTGACCTTGAGGTAAGGTGGTGTAATTGTCTATTTGTAATAGTAATAGGGTATTGTTCAATGACATGCCAAGTTATATCGAAATGTCCCCACGTGTTAAAAAGATTTTGAGTATTATTTGTAGATAGTAAACATTTTTCAATCTTGCCCGTTGCCATGAAAACGATTATTTTGGAACTTTATAATTGCACTACTCTGCTGCTGTCTCTTCTATTGAAGCGTATTCAAATGTGTTGTATGTGTTCACAATTATTATAAGAATCTATTGAAACAAAAAAGCACGCTGAACTATAGAACCAAAAATCATAAAATAGTGAATATTTGACCTTTATCGCTTAATTTGTGACCTTTTGACCCCCACTGATGACCTTTACCTGAACATACCCAAGCAAATATTTAATTGAGGGTCACAAATGTGTGACACATGTATATTTACAAATTATTTCTTAAAAATATTACAATTTATTGCACAAAAATATAACAAAAATGTCTGAAAACCAAAAAATATCCAAAATATTGTCCTTTGACCTCTGACTGTGGCCTTGACATCATTAATTTACAATGAATATGTATATTATCGTCATGGCTAGTATATTGTACAGTTACATGCCAAGTTTCATTAAAATATTTCCATTAGTTTAAAACAATATTAGGAAACACTTAGACTAGTGGTAAATTCAAAATTTAATCACACTGTTGCCATGGAAACGCTGATTTTAGTGCTTTATAGATGTACCCCAATGCTGCTCCCATCTTTATTCACATCGCCATACCATATACTTCGAAATCTGAAAGTATCTTTCAATTGTAAAACAGGTAACACAATTTTGAAAATTTTCCCCTACTAGTGAGGCCTGATTTATTGATGCTTCTAGAGTCCTAGGCAAATATTGTCAAAGTTTGTTGAGTGTTTCGTTGCTCAAAGATTATTTACTGAAACCATTGATTTATTGCAATTTTAGTGATGTATTCGGAAATTGCATAAATCAGACATGTGGCTGTTTGTACAATGTTAACTTCATATCAGATTAAATGGTTGTCAGTCAGAGTAGACATGTTTAAGTTTACACCTCTCTAGGTAAATCAGCCCTTGCATATATTTACTTTTTTTAAATTTAACACAACATGAGGCCATTTAGTATTTACCTTTTAACAAAAAGGAATGCAGCTATGAGTTATTCTACCATTCTACCACGACTTTTCTTGAGGCAAAGAAGGAAAATAATTGTAGTATATGTTGCAACAAACCATGGGCGGAGCCTTATTTTGTTCATGAAAACTGTTTAGTAAAATGCACGTGTTCATTTGGGCGATGATAAATATGTTTTCAAATTATTTTACCACTGTTAAATAAATAAACATTAGTTATCATAAACTGTGATACTCGCACAAACAAGCTATTTTCAATATTGATATTGCTTATGATGATGATGATTATATTACGCATGTATGAGTCTGATATGAATAATTCAATGTTAACTTCTGCCCTTTGACAATTATTGGTCATGAAAACTGTTTGTACCGAACTGTGTCAAAAGCATTCGCCGGAGTGGATGACTATCACGTACCTGTTAGACTGAAGACGGCGATAGAAATGATACTCAACATGTCTTCTTACGACACGCGGATTCCTAAAAAAGACTTCCTTAATGAAATTTTAATTTCTACCAGTCTGTATGCAGATTTGGTACAAAACGCAGTTGCTATGTAGTATATACGCCTACTCGGAAATGACTCACTTGTTTGATGTGAACATCAGTGCGCCCGCCCAAATGCCCTACTGACTAAAGTTTAACAATTCCGTCCCGTGTCTTTAGCATATTGTTTTGATTTATCAGGACTTGCTGATTGCGGTCCTATTGGCATCTCATTCAGTGTTAGTGACTTGGAAACATATGACGAAAATGCGCGTGAAGTAAACAAATTAGCTGTATAACAGGCATGTCTGATGTTAGTGACGTGCCAACACCGTCTGCACTTAGTGCTTCGACGGATTGCGAGGAAGAACCAAACAACACGTCTGTGTATGAAAAGTTCTGTTGCGTTACTGTTCATGGTCAACATTGTGAAACACCACCAAAAAACACTGACTTTACCTCACAAAATTGTTGAACAAAATGGAAGTGCGTTAATGAACACGACCTAGTGCATCTAGAGGGGACAGCATATGCCGCTACTGATGTGTCGAACATATTAAATTTTGATGATGCTCATTTGTAACACATTATTTTATATATAATATGAACAAGAATAATCTATTCTTATTTCTGTGAATGTTTGCAACTTATTTGACAGTGACATGTTTAATATTTTACAAGTGCTTGACTCACCCATGTTTAATTTTGATATTCAAAAATAGGCAAAAATCTATCAAGCATCAAGTAGTTTATACTTATTTCTTAAAGCGTATGTACATAAATATTTTCGAACTTTAAGAACAGTTTGGAAAAGTTTTTTAACATTAATCATAAAAAAGTAGGCTGAATATGCATGTTTATGCTTCGATTTATTTGTCGAGTTGTATATAATTATTATGTATATCTCGTGTAATACTTTCGACAAATATGTTTGTGGTTTTGTGGGTTTTTTTCTACTTTTTTTTGTATTGCTATAACTGCATGCGTGTTATTATGTTGATTACGGGTCAATATATTCTTTTTATATATATAAAAATAAAAAAAATCGAACAAGTGTCTGTAATACTATTGTTAAGGTAATTACTAACATATATAAAGAATACTTTCAAATAGTATTACTGACATATGGGAACTCTATTATGTTGATATCACTAAGACACATGTTTAGAAATGTAAGGTTGTTTGGTAAAGAATGTGACTTTTATAACGATTTTCTACATTTTGACCTACTGACTTAGATCTTCAGCAACTGTAGTGTATTTAGTTGGCACATACGAGTCTTTGATTTTTAATTTAATAAAATTCATGTATTATAAATAAAAACAATTTTCAGACTAATAAATGTTCTGAACAATTATGTTCAAGATTTAACCACCAATTGTATTTTCTTTATGTTTTAAATTATAGCTCACCTGAGCACAAGATAGGCTATTGTGATCACTCTATGTCCTGAGAAATTACGTGCGGTGTGAATTGTCCAGTGTGCATTTTCAAGTTTAAGCTCATAACCAAAAACAAGATCACCATGTCAAATCTTATAAAAACCTTCCGGGGTACATGTAGTAACCACTCTAGAAGCCATAAATATGAATTAATCTTGATGAAACTTGGTCAGAACGATTATCTTGACAATATTAAGGTCTAGTCCGAATCTGGGTCACATTAGTTACAACTCTAGTCATACATTAAGCTAATGTAATATGTGAGATAAATCGTGTAATATTGAATATACAAGTGACTCTGTTACTCGCGTTTGGCTGCCATGTTACTCATGATAGTGCATTTTACTCGTTTGTATTACTTGTGTGGTAAATTTATTCCGAATTCGATTTTATTTCTGCCCCTTTGAAAGAATTGGCATAAAGAAGTTGCAATGTTTGCCAAATTTTCTGTCTTTGCCATTACTTTGCCATATATGCATGGATTTTAAAATAACTACACAAATGTCCACCATCATAAGACGACGTGTCGTGTTTAGCACTCATGTCCCTACATCAAAGGCCAAGGTCACACTCAGTGTTTAAAAGTTAAATTGGCCATACAACAGCTTCAAAAATCTGTCTCAGCCATTAATGATGGGATTACTTGGCAAACAAAAGTACCATAATAAGGTGACGTGTGGCGTATAACAACCGTCTCCCTACCTCAAAAGTCAAGATCATAACTTAGGGATCTTTAGTAAATTTTGGCAATAAAACAGCTTGAAAACTCCTGTCTTAGCCATAACTTTGCCATATATTGATGGATTTAAAATAATTTCGCTCAAATGCTTTTTAATATAAGACGCTGTGTTGAGTTACACTCGTCTCCCTATTTCAGTGGTCAATGTCTCACTTAAAGATCAAATTATGCTATACATCAGCTCATTCAGACTGTAACTTTGTCATTCATCATGCTATTTTAAGAAAACTTACCACTAATGGCAATCACGAGGACACAGCTTTTCATATGTAAAAGTTAAAACCAGTCTACCTACCTCAGAGGTCAGGGTCACACTTCGTGATCAAAGTTCAAATTTTGCTATAAAACAGCTAGACTAGGATGTAATCTTTTCAATCATCATTCAATTTTATGACAACTTACCACAAATGACTACCACGAGGAGACTAATTGTCGCATGTATCACCTGTCCCATAACCTCAAAGGTCAAGGTCACACTTTGGAAAGTCGAATTTGGCAATAAAAAGCTTGTGTTTGGCGTAAGCTGAGTTTTGAAACAAAAGTGGAATGTGGAGGCATTCGTGATCGATGGACACATTTCTTGTTCATTTAATTCTCTCATATTCTTCTCCTACGAAGTTTGTAACTTCCATCATGACAAGTCTTCAACTATTTGTGTACGTGAACTTGCTTTTTGTGAGCCGTTAATGGCCACCATGGCTGATGGCCATTTGTTTCACTGTTCCTCTATATTAAGGCAGTTTGTGTTGTTTAAGTCTGTTTGATACATGTTTTTTAATAACTATCTCTATATCTTGACATTGTTTGAAAAAGACTGCAAAAAATAAATGACCACTCTTTTATGATATATATTGCTTTAATAGGCTTTTCGACACGGGGAAAGATTTCATAAGGCCATGAGGATTATGGAAATGTAACCCTTGTTGTTGTAGTACAAGGAGCAATAACGCTTAGGACACTGTATCGTGATGTGCTTCCCGTCCAAAACACCAACACAGTTGCGCAGCTGCCATCGGTCGCCGAACTGCTTGGCGATGTTCTTCCACTTATCGTGTAGGACCGGGAATGAGTTCCTCAACAAAATCTACAAGTATCGCATCGTAGACATGAGGATAATCTTGGAGATGGTGGTGAGTGCGAAGCCATAAATCAGAGATTCTAGGTACCGCAATGTTACAGTTGGCATAAAGTTGGAAATAACATAGCGGTACCAAGCATTAGGGGACAGTTACCACTTTCTGAGGTATGGCTTCGCACACACCACCATCGACAAGATCATACTCATGTATACGATGCGATACTTGCAGAATTTGTTGAGGAACTGGTTCCCTGTCCTAAAACGATGAGTGGAAGAACATCGCCAAGCAGTTCGGCGACCGATGGCAGCTGCGCACATGTATTGGTGTTTTGGACGGGAAGCACATCACGATACAATGTCCTCAGTGTGATGGCTCCTTGTACAAAACAACAAGGGTTACAATTCCATACCTTTCATGGCCTAAGTCGACGCCGACCACAATTTTATTTGGGTGGAAGTAGGCCGCTATGGATCAGCCAGTGGTGCTCAAGTG
>VMBQ01002787.1:27662-119160 GCA_007657795.1 Dreissena rostriformis | reverse complement strand
TACTACTACTACTACTACTACTACTACTACTACTACTACTACTACTACTACTACTACTACTACTACTACTACTACTACTACTACTACTACTACTACTACTACTACTACTACTACTATTACTACTACTACTACTACTACTACTACTACTACTACTACTACTACTACTACTACTACTACTACTACTACTACTACTACTACTACTACTAATACTACTACTACTACTATTACTACTACTACTACTACTACTACTACTACTACTACTACTACTACTACTACTACTACTACTACTACTACTACTACTACTACTACTACTAATACTACTACTACTACTATTACTACTACTACTATAACTAAACTATAAACTGACAGTACCAAAACGTAATTTTACCAATTGTTTTATTAATGTTAAGCATGCTTGACGATGGGCCTACCATTGAATCTATGGACATGTGAAAGTGCATTACGCTTGCAGAAATCAGAAAGTATGTTTTCGCGGCCATAACAGCGTAATCGTGAATCGTTTAAATTATGAATAGCAATAAAATTGAACTAGGGTGACAATCCATCAGGCGCATAATGAGTCTTTACCAGAACTAGGCAGATATCATATTTAACGGAATGAGACCTATGATTGTAAAAGTGTCGGTACATACATTAGTAACTCAATAATCTAGCACCTGCGCGATATTTTATGTCATTTGAAGGAAAATACAATTTGAAAATTTAAGTCTTGTCTGGACAAGTTGTTCGAAAATCCGCGTGCCCTTCGCATGTTACAATTCTTACCAAGCGTGAGACTTGTTTGATTAGTTTCTGTTTCTTTATAAGAAAGGCATGCGTTATGCCCGCGTGTTCGAATGCTAGTCTAACGACAAATATACCGAGATAAATGATCTCTGAAGTTTTATTTTTTTCTATATTAATCAAATCAACCTCTTGCTTTTCAAGTCATTTATTCCGACATTATACGAAAAGTCTTTGGCGTAAATATAACCTTGCCTACAAATAGATCTCACAGAAAACATGCTAACTGTATATATCAACAATCGATTCCGAGACCCCAACCATGCTCATTTGTTACTTATTATCGGGAGATCATGTTTGGCAGCAATCCGCTAATCTTCTATTTTAATATATTTGTATGTACACTCACGTTTGTTAGATTGCATGCTTTTTACTTGATTCTGAAGAAAATGCATATATGTATTCAATCTACGTGTTTGTTTGTATACATACAACGGCTATTCCAACAATTTTACACTTTAAGCGTCTGTTGTGTGTTTGATGTTTTGTGAAAAATATGCATCTAAGTTTTTATTGTCAATAGTGGTATTGCAGCTTCAGTTCTTTGTATTTACCATATAGCCTAGTTGATATCACGTGAACAAGCAAGAACACGAAACATTTAAGACATAATGTTAGAAAAATGCCAGTTTCCCGGCAAATAACAACTCCATGCGTAGTTACAAAACCATGATGACCTTACAATGGTAAATGTTTTAAAACATTCATTTCATATATTGAGTATTATAATTATTATTGAATGTATATAGGATATGGATACACCAACTGGTTTGGTTTTAAGTTTTCATATATATAAACAAAAATGCGCTTAATGTATGTATGGGTCAAGGCATGGTGCTATACAAATGATACGAATCTAGAAAACGTTCTGAACAAATACACAGCCAAAACTATAAACTGAAATGTCTCTACTTTTTATTGGGTTTGTATGATAAAGTGAGACTTTTTTGACGAAAAAATACACGTCAATAAGAAGCGATTGTATTACAGACACAACGCGTTTGTATCTGTTTTGTAATCGATAATGATATACTTTATTAAATGACACTTTTATAAACAGTGTTTTGAAAGTGGAAAGTGATAGCAATCAACTAAGGAAAAATTATTTTCTGAAAACATTTGTTGCAGTAAAAAAGTGGGAAATATTCAATTAATAAACTCATATACAAAAGAAAATATTGATTTAGAAAGTTCGATTGTTATAATACAATATAATTAGCCCGGCCTTCGTGAATATTCCGTTTAAATCCGTAGCCGATTCTAAATTTAGATTATGAATACCGTCCATTCGTGATATGGATATTTTAAGGCAGGTACAATTAAACCTAAAAGCGAGTATATACGATTTTGATGTCAATATTTTAATCTTGCAATCTTAAACCAATATATGAATAGGAACGAGGTATGTCATATAGAATAATTAACACTTTGTATATGGCGCCATAAATAGTGTTTATTCAACGAAATTATTAACGAACAAGTTTACGCAGATGCCGACACCTTTACTCGTTTTTGTTGCGAACCTACATTGTTTCACATGACTGAATCTGCACAGATTAAAGATTGTTTTACCCACATAGTACATGTCTAGTGTACAAGAAGTAGTTTTCCACTGAAAATCATTTGCAATTGGATACAACTCTGCTTTAGTTTATTATCTGGTCCTGCTTCTTCTGATCTTTTATTCCATTTTTATTAACATGGCACCATAAATCAAATTGTGTTTACTTCAATGTAATTTGTAACGACCACATTAACTCCGATATAGACACGTCCACCAAAATTGTGTCGCTTGAACGAATCTTCACAGATTATTGCGTTTTAGGCTATACCTCTCCTGAACATTTATTCTAAATTTTCATTCATCAGCGTTTTATATGTTTTGACAAAAATGTAATAATATCGTATATACTAATACTCGCTTAACCCGATAGATAGATAGATTCTTTTTTTCCTCCATTCATGGAGAGCATAACACATATACAACAAATATTTACATCATTAATATATACAATAGATAATTAAATATTTATGCATATTTATACATGTACAATATAAGCCGCTGGAGTGAGCTGTATTATCTTTACAGTGAAAACCTGTATTAAAACCTTTGATTGTTAAAACATTATCGGGAGCAACATTAGTTAAATGAGTTTCCGTGATGCATGAACTGTCAAAATTACACTGAGTTCTTGCGATATAATCAAGTATGTTGTCGAATAATGCAACCTGAGAGTAACGCGCGCGATAGCCCGACAAAGGTGAGAAGAAATAATACAAATTCGCTTGATGCACACCACATGTAAACGTATGTTTTACGACAACAATATTAACTTGAATTAAATAACCACACAGACATTCGGTATGCAGCAATATCGTTACCCATTAAGTAAACGTTTAACACACAAACTTAAATGACTGAATGGTCGAGAGGTTTTACAAAAATAAATAACATTTCGTGCAACTTCTTGAAATATTCTTGACAGGACTAATAGTGTACAAAGGATAACACAAAGAAAATGAAAAGGAATGGAGATGAGACAGTTTGACAATAAAGGTTTAGTAAAAATAAAATAAAAACATAAGCATGCTGTTAGTTAAAAACCAGAATAAACAACGATCTAGCTATATCACTCAACGAGTTTCAGTTACTTTCTCGAAGGCGAGTCATGTATAAAGATAACAGGACAAATGTGCATTAACTTGCACAATTTGCACACAAGTGTCATGGTTTACATTAAAACAATTAGTAGCTTGACAAAACTAAAGTCAACCGTGTACCCTGAGAATTGTCGTTTAACATAAAGCCAGCATAACGTGTACAAACATACATTACATCAATAGCTGTAGCAAAAAGTGGTCCGAATATCTCATATGCGTTAACAGTAGGAGACTTAAAACAAAGCTAGACTAATCCTCATTTAAAACGGCTATTATATGTTATATACACTTACTTGAAATTAATATCGGAGTATTGACAGAAGACGAAGATTGATTGATGTGAATAACACTACTACTTAAAAAAAAAACGTGAAATCGGATCATTACGTGAAAAAAAAAACAACGTATTCACTAAATTTCGAGAGTCCGAGAATCACTATTCATACTCAGTAAACGTGAGTGGTTGCAATGCAATTTAGTAAAACTGTTCTGTGCGACCTCGGTGTTCACATGGTGAATAAATATAATTATAATTCACGTATATAATCCCTAGTGAATGACAAACCAGAGGCTTACTCTAATACAACATTATATAACTTCAAACACCCAAGGACTTAGGTGAAGCTACTTACCAAAACATGTATTCACTTAAATCCGAAAATTACTATTCTTACTCAGTATTATTCATTAATTATAGATGCATTTTAGTAAACACTGTGACTATCCAAACCAGAAACACTATCAGGAGATAATTGTTTCACAAATAAAACGTAATATAACATTTTATAAATGCATAGGAAATAAAACTTTTATGTAGCGTAATATGTTTATTTTTTTGAAAGCATGGGTACTACGAATATTTTACGTCGACATATCTTGAGTGCTTAAAATCTGTTAACATCTGTTTGTAATGTTTTATTCAGTTTTTTGCATTGCGTCCATTACGCTGTCTAAAATACAGATTTGTTTTCATGTGATACATTCACTGTCACTGTGCTTGCACAATGGAAAATAATGAAGCATTGTTTTATAAGATAAAGGTTATGTTAACCTTTAGTTTGTCTGCCACTGTCGTTGGTGTTGTCCATTGGGAATTGGGCAAACGTTCCTTAATGATATCAGACACTACAAACGCAACACCATGCAGACATATTTAATGTAAATGAGGGGAAATAATCCTTCTTTCTGCTAGATAAAACAAATACATGTGTATATACACACGTTAAAACAACAATTTATTTTTTACCAGAGTTTTGATGTGTTCGTTTTCGCGTCCGCTGTAAATCGCATACTGCTATTAAAAGTACAGTACTGATTCGTGTAAAAAATTATTTTAAATATTATATAACGTCTTTTCCATGACATATTTCATACAGTTAACACTACGACAACCACGGAAGCAACACACCTTGTGTATTATACACAAACTATATTACCGTTTAGATTGAATCAATACATGAAAATCACTTCATTATAACAGAAAACCATACTACATGCAGCATTGTTGTACGCGGGTATATGTAACTTATATATTTTTAAGATTAAAATGCTTTACTTGGACACATTATTTATAAGCAATTTGATTGTACATCCCTTACTAATTTTACTTCCTGAGTTGCAAGATGACATGTGTTTATTTTGTGATTTATTCTATCTGAGAGTAAGGTAATGATTGCCTCAAAGCCGGTTTAAACTCACAAAGCTTTGTTCTGACCGTTCCAATGAGGTGTCCTAGCTTGAATCACGTTTACGTTTATTGTTGGTTTGTTATACATCGTCCGTTATCGTTTAATTGTGACACGTATATTTTTTATATAATGTTTCTGGAGTTTTATTATTCAATCGTTCCTTTTTAAAATGATTCTATGCGAACGTTTATTGAACTAACAGCCGACGATCATATTTAGTATTAAAGGATTAACTATTTTCATTGTACTGGATTACCGGTAATGCTTGTTAATACACTGTGAAGTTTTAATACCCCACCCCCTTCGTGAAACTGACGTGACGACAGTTATCTGTTAAATCTCTCTTCGATAAAACAAACGTTTCCCACATCCATTACACACTTGGCGCTTTTATACACCTATGTGCCTATTTCTCTGTTGTACTTTTTCAGTTAATGGGGATTATCCGGCGTTTGAAAGATATGCATGCATCTTTTCTAGTGTATACATGATCCGAATATCCTACATATAGCACAAGACCAACTAGTACGTCAAGAACATGACAGCCACACTTGTTGGTCCACAAAAACCCCTCCTTGTGGCCATCAAACGAAAAAAGCTTGTTTGGTTCGGACATGTCACCAGCTACGACTCTCTGTGCAAGACTGTGCTCCAAATGACGCTAGAGGGGGCTGACCGTTGAGGCCATTAGAAGAAAAGTTGGATTGACAAGGTTAACGAGTTGGTGTCCCTCCCGATTGATGAGCTACTCCCAGCAGCCTCTAACATACATGACCTGTCGCGGATTTTTGTATTGTCGTCCCTCATTTTCCACAAACGGCCAGACCGATCAAGGGAATGATGATGATGATGATGATGATGATGATGATGATGATGATGATGATGATGATGATGATGATGATGACGATGACGATGACGATGACGATGCCGATGCCGATGCCGATGCAGATGCAGATGCATATGCCGATGCCGATGCCGATGCCGATGACGATCACGATGATGATGACGACGACGACGACGCGTTCGTGAATATATGAAAAACGTGTGTGACACCATGTGTACTTTTTCATGGTGAATTGATTTGTTCACATTTTAGAAATCGATACTAGTTACCTCCAAATATGAGTCTATTACATTTTCACCAAAGGCTCGCTAACTAACATTATTACTCAAAACTCGACTTATACAATGAATCATGACACCACAACATGTTTATGAACGTATAATGTATATTTTGTCATATATGGGCTAGAATATTCCATATGTTGTGTACATTTTACCTTAACTACGTTTTATCCAATAATATGCCGAACAAAGTTTGGAAGACATAAACTACTTGATTTCTTCCACCAATTACAGTGCAACACTTCTTGGATACGTCAACAATCAACAGAGTGCGTGTGAGACAAGGTGACCCAGATAATGCCAACTGTTTAGGCTCGGTAAATTGTAAGTTTCGTGTGACCAATCATTAGCAACATCAAATTATCAAGAAAAGTCAAAAGATACATACGCATATTGCTTTAATAAGTACCGTGCAAGTATATAAACTCAATTGTAAGATTACCCTGCTCCTTTTGATAAAAAAAGAAGACACGTCTGCATGCGATATATATAATCTGCCTGATTCCAGGTCTTTATTGATATCACGAAGTTTTAACCATATGATTAATAAATATGATAATTAATATGGGTAACGAAAAAAAGACCCACCTATCGTTATGCTTTTTAGGTGTAAGGTAAAACAAACAACTTAAGCCTAATTTAGATTCGTTGACTCGTGCCTTTAAGTGATTTTAGCATTAGAGATACGGTGAAAAACTCATCGTTTACAGCAGAAGAAACATATTGTATCGTGAATTACTAGTATCTTACTGTAGAGACATATGCCATGTACATGAACTGTTTTCAGAATGTTGGGTAATTATTTTTATTGAGTATTACATATGTTTTGAAAAATATCGTACAGTCTTTTATATTCAGGTTTCCGACATCTTAACTGAATTGATTCTTATGTATTTAAGTATTTACATCTTGTTTTCATATAGAAAGTGTTTAAGTTGCGATAAAATTTGGTTTTATTTACGTTGACAACTAACAAATCATATGAAAAAGCAACATTATGTATCAAAGAAAAGTCATGTAATGATATTAGTGGGATACGACTGTCGAATCATCCATCGTGAATTGGCGTTTAAGCGATATTGTAAAGATCATTTAGTAATACGTTTACATGTAGAAAAAACATCAACATAAGCAAACCGGAAATTGATTGCGTGCATAAGCCACGAATATTTTCTATTTTGGGAATTCATATATGCAATACTGATATATTTAAAAAGGGAAACACCAGCAAAGTGAAGAAAGACGTATTCAACTAATTAATATTTCTAAAAGAAATGGGTTCGATCGATCAATACTTGGGTAGTATTTAAGGTCAAGCGATACATTCTTACATTGGCTGGACTTTTTGCATTGACATCCGCTTACAAACGATTTCACTGAATAAATATGCATTTATACAAATATATTTCTAATATCATCGAGTTCTTGCATATTGTGCAGTTTAATTGAAACATATTTCACGTGGGAATGTTGCATGTGTTTCTTATCCAAAGGACTTTTATTTCAATACCCTTAATATAACAGTAGTACGGCTGCAAACAATTACTATTTTGAATATATTATGACACAAAAGTTTATTATAGTCTAAATAATTATTTATTTTAAAGTTATTATGGACACAAACTCAGTGTATATCATTCTTAAACGGATCTTAAAAAACAGCGTTAAAATAATATTGTTCAATTTAAACGGAACAATTATATCATACGTTCCTATTAAATTAGAATAATTCGAATGTGTGATCGTTTGGAGAGTGCTTACTCATTTATATATTTAAAAATAATAATAAGATTACAACGCTATCATTCCCGAAAGCAATTGGCGTATCATAACTCATTGATAATTTATCTTGTGATAATGATTAACGGGAAGTACATTTTTCTAAGGTTAACACAACATGTTTATGTATTTGTCAACAGTGTTTTTCAACAGCCAATAATGTACATAATCATCGATGTCTTTTCAGTATGAAATAACTATAAATAACAACAATTACTAGGTGACGTTATATTTACTGGCATTATAAGGTAGACAGGTAGCCGACCGCTAATAAATTCGTTAAAAATAGTGTACATTTGTTTCTTCAAATGCAAAGGTACAGATACTAATTATGCAATGTTTATACCCGATCCTTCAAGGCTTAAATGGTTATGCACAAGCATCAGGGTAACTTATTCTGACATCAGGGATTGTACACGCCTGCTTTAGGTACGCAGCACCATTGAGTGTGGCTAATTAGTTATTAAGAAATAGGAGGATTTGCTGGAGTTGTCTGACTGTCGCACATGTGTATATCAGAGGCAAATTCATGAAGTTCCCGACTGAATTAATGTACACGTTGTTGAAAGCTAGAAACGAATATTCCTTTGTAAACTTAAACGATGCATATTCGTGATTGTTGTCGAATAATAACTTGTATATATGTATTGATCTTACCTAGTAATTAACAATAAAGCGCAACTCCAGTTACGCAACCAGGAATCCCTTCAATCTTTTTTTGGTCAAGTAGGTTTTGTGTCGTTGGTAAACACAATATACAGTTATTTTCTATAAAATACAATCTCTATGATTATTACGAATACTTTTTATCTCATATAAGGATTTATCAACAAACCATGTCCAGTTATTGTCAACTTGGAACGGTAAATCAACCGTACGTTGTCATTTTGTGTTTGAGAAGGACACACTATTTGTTGCAACCGAAGTATCACTGCGGTATGACTGCTCGTAAAGATCATGCGGTAGCACTGTCAGAATTTTTAAATAACAGCATACATGGGAATATTATGTTACTAAAAAGGTATGTAAACACAATAAATTTGTTTTGTCCTTAACATGCTGAAACACACGTGCATTTGCTTTGACATTTTCGAAGTTGTAATTATATAAATATTATTTGTTACTACAGTGTTTATCTTAATGTGTTCCGAATTTATATTGCGAAACTATATTTTAATACAAAATACAAATGTTGAATGAATCTTTTGACTCCGATGAGTCATAACGAAATATAACTGTATAACGTTTCGATCTTTCCTTACGCCAGTCCGTAGTATTCGAATGTCCAGTTTTTCATCGAGTATCTATCATTCCTATACCTAGAAGCAGGAATGTTTTCTTGTTCCAAATAATTTGTTCTTATCTATTTATTCTGGACTAAACGTCTTTCCCATAAATGTTCTCATTCAGCCAGAAGATGAAAGATGAAATGTGTCGTCAAGCACAGTGTGTACTTTTGTAACAAATTTGACAAAATATAGTATTTTTGAAAATAAAACTTGAGTGTTTTTGATGGCAATTTAATATGGTCGTAATTACTTCATTGACACACTGTTTGCCTTCTTGTAAATTGTAAAGTCAGTTCGTTTGTTAAAAATGATTAATGTTGTGTGTTCTCTCCACGATTAATTGTGTTGCATTGCCTATTTATAAAAATCCGTTAACGGGTGCGACGTTAAACACATTCGGTTACATATGTTAAAAACGAGGATGTTAAACTGCAGAAATATATATTTCAATATAAAAAGGTAAAATAAGTTTGCGAAGCTTTCTTTTTGTAGGCAAAAACAATAATCTCTGTATAAGATGCCCAATTTGTACCGCATTTTGATAAGTATTGTTTAATGGTGTCAACGTGGTAAGTAAAACAATACGACTTAAATTATTATATAATTAATAAGGTTCTGTTTAAAAAAAAGTCATTAACACAATAATTAATAGTTTCTGACTGTAAACTTAACATTTCTAAACATATGTCTCAAATTGAGATTTATGTTTTGTTTTCAATAAAGATTAAAAAATTAAGTCCTCAGTTTCCAAAATGTCCTCACGTTGTTAGTGTGCATTCTATACTGGGTCCTCATATGTAATAAAATTCACGTTCAGCGTGGTAACCTGTAGGACACTTATAATGTGTAATAAAATTCTTATGAATTGGAATTACAATATTCATAAATGCATACTACAAATTATATACAAGTCAACACACATAGGGATTCTGGCGATAGACAATACTCTATAAAATAAGGAAACAAATAATGTATTAAACAGCATGAATAAATATAATTGTTGTAAAGGCAGACAGGGTTTCAAGTCAGCAGCAAAAACACCATTAAGCATAATGAAAAATGCATGTAGTAAACAATGATTGGAAACGTTGCTTTAGGATATGAACCTCAGGTCGAAATGAAATTAAGACGTAGACGTGTAAACCGTCCGCAAGTATGCGTTAACCACGTCTCAAATAACGATAAATGGGTAATCCTAAATGCCCGAAAGATCATGCCCACATACTTAAGTATGTTGTAACCAGATAATAGTCTGACTATTCGAGTACGTACCACTTTGCGATTCGATATCAATATACAATTTATCCTCACGACCAGGGATAATAAGAATTATATCGGAGAGGTTACTTGAGCGTCACAACATTTATAATGTTATAGAAATAACGACCGACGTTTCCTCCCAAGAGAATGCCAGTCCTAAGAGATAAAATGACCGCCATATCGAAATTCAAAGTCGACACAATTCAGATTTGGCTGGGAGAGTTCGTCATTGATTCGTGAGATATAAATGATCACACACACACTGAGAGGCACATACCTGCAATCAAACATTACAGCCTAATACATGTTATTTAAAATGTGCATGAATTTCCTGGTTTTTGCAATTCAAAAAAATATAAAATAATATTTATATATTTGAATTAAAATTAAAATAATTAATAGTGTAATTGACACACAAGTTGACAGGAATTACATACCATTTTCAGATAGATCCCTGCTGCAAACAAGATTCCAGCGATTGTAAATAATCGAAAATTGTACACGAGGTTTTCAAACCTATGGTAATTTACAACGAATCTATGTCAGTTACACCTCTAGCTATTGGTTCTTCATGTAATTCACGACACTGATCTGTAATTTTGTTTAGGTCCTCATTTGTCCTTAATGATTATATGCCTAAAAGTGCTGTCACGGGGATAAAAGTTGCTTGAAAGCTTTCAATTCAATATATCCTCAAATTCTTGAATTATGCTGCTTTGGTAAGCAGTGGTCAACTGGGTTTTAAAATTTAATTGTAATATTCACATTCTGCTGCTTTGACTATACATTACACTTTCGAAGCTGTACGCCGAATGTTTATCTATACGAGTTTGTTTTGTGATTAATTCTGGGCTAAGCGTGAGGTTTGGCTAGTCTTTACACTTTAAATCCCGTGTGTTTGCATTGACCATTACAAAGCGGTTGCCTCCCGTGTAATTAAATTGACCAATAAAAAGCGGCGGTCTCCCCTGTGGCTGCATTGACCACTACACATGTTGCCACACCTTCTTTGACCGTAACACATTACAAAGCAGTGGCCTCAGCTTTAGTGCTATATATAATACGCGTTGTGTTTTATATAATATTCTTCAGATTATAAGAAGTGGTTTTAACCTGTTGATTGTTTTCTTAACCGACCAAAACTAGAAGAATGGAACTTCTGTTATTCATAAATGAAAAAGCCATTAACCTACAAATGTATACTGCATTGTACTGTAATTGTGGTTAAATTGATGTTCCCAATGTATTATTATGTCTAACTATGTTTAGGAAACTATCTAAAAATAAATTAAACGACCTTAAAGCGACTGGAGCACGTATACGATCTAGACTGCAATTTATAGAAGAAGGCGAGCGTAATACAAACTATTTTCTAGGTATAGAAAAATCTCGTCAAAACAAAAAACTTATTACATCCCTGCGAACTGAAAGCAAAACAATATGTAACTTGAATGACATTTTAAAATACGAAGTTGAATTCTATGAAACACTTTACAAATCCCGCGCTGCCGATAGTCAGGAAATAGAATCGTATTTAAACAACTCGTCCTTCGCAAACGCATTATCGGACAATGACGCTAACCTATGCGAAGAAAATATATCTTTAAATGAACTGACTGATGCACTTAACTCAATGAAGCTAAATAAAAGTCCAGGTTTAGACGGACTAACTGTTGAATTTTACAAAACATTTTGGGGAAAAAAATCACCACTTCTTTTTAACTGCATAGTAGAAAGCACTGCGCGCGGCGAATTATCAAGATCACAAAAACAATGCATTTTCTCACTACTTTACAAAAAAGGTGACCCAGAAAACCTGGAAAACTGGCGCCCTATATCGTTACTGAACACCGATTATAAACTTATAGCAAAAGTACTAGCACAACTTCTTCAAAAAGTATTACCAAAAATTATCAGTTTGGATCAACAAGGTTTTATTAAAAATAGATTTATGGGATGCAACATACGTCAGATCCAAGATATAATCGATTATGCTGATACTTTTGACATAGATGGCGCAATCCTTTTTTTAGACTTTAAAAAAGCCTTTGACACCGTAGAATGGAATCTTATGGTAGAGACATTAAGACAGTTTGGTTTCAAACACGATTTCATCCATTGGGTCAAAATCTTATACACTAATATTTCCTCGTCAATTACAAACAACGGCTGGATTTCATATTTCTTTAAAGTATCTAGGGGAATCAGACAAGGGTGTCCACTTTCATCCCTATTATTCATCATTGTAGCTGAGGTTCTTGCACATAACATAAGATCAAGTGACGATGTCCAAGGTATACACATTACACAGGAACATAAACAAATAAAATTAACACAACTAGCCGATGACACAACTATATTCCTTAAAAATGTTCATGAAATTCCAAAAGTACTAAAAATAGTCGATACATTTGGAAATATGTCAGGGTTAAAACTTAACAAAAACAAAACAGAGGGCATATTAATCGGTAAATCTAAATGCAACTCAATCACCAACATACATGATGTAACATTCAAACCGACTGTTAAGGCTCTCGGAACTGTTTTTGGAACAAACCGTGACGAATGCGAACTCCTCAACTGGGAAAATAACATATCTGGTTGTCAAACCTTAATAAATAAATTTAACAAACGAAACTTAACTATCATCGGAAAAGTAACGGTTATCAAATCTTTATTGTTACCAAAGTTAGCATATTTAGTACAAAACATATGCATCTCTAAAAAAAGGCTAAACGAAATCAACTCAATGCTGTTTAGGTTTTTATGGAATAACAAACCTGAAAAGATAAAGCGATCAATATTGATTTGCAACAAGCAAGAAGGCGGTATAGAAATGCCTGATTTTGAAACTTACCCCAAATGTTTAAAAATAAAGTGGATTAAACTTTTATGTCATAACGATGAGGCCAATTGGAAAGGTATTCCAAAATTATTTTTAAACCAATTCGGAAATGACCTTTTAATCTTTAAAATGAATGTAGATTCGTTTAAATCATTACCGAGTGAAACAATTCCACCTTTTTACACAGATCTTATAAAGAACTACATTGAACTTAACAATATTAAACCCAAATCGAAACCCAAAACCTTTCTTGATATAAGATCTGACATGCTGTGGGGTAACAGATTCATTAAATACAAAGGAAAATGTCTACTATTCGCTAACTGGATCGAATCCGGGATATTATACATAAACGGCTTTATAACAAACAATGGAAATATCTCAGAAGCTGTTATCTTACAAAAACTAAAATCAAAACGAAACTGGTTAGCAGAAACGAACATCATTAAATTAGCTATACCTACACAATGGAAGGAAACACTCAAATCAGATGAATCGATTAACTCAAACGTAAAATTAAAACTACATACCCTTACGGCGAAAACCTTGACTTGAAGACTCTTAGCAACAAAGACATAAGGTATGTATTTATAACAAAACACTTCACCTCACCTTACCTGCACAAGTTTTGGGAAACAAGGTTTAACCAAAAAATAAACTGGCACTCACTATATTTTACTATACACGAAATAATTGTGAATACGAAAGTTCGACAACTGAAATACAAAATTTTAAACCGAATAATCCCCACGAATGAAAATCTTTTTAAATGGCACATATACAACTGTCCATGCTGCTTATTTTGCCAGGAAGTAGAAACATTCGAACACTTTTTCTTAGAATGCCCGTTTACCACCCAATTCTGGACGTGTATTAATCACATATTTAAGGGTATAGGACTAAACAAACCTATGCATACTATACACAACATAACTATAGGTTACAAAACACAATACGCAGCATATAATGATATCAATATAATTTTAAGTGAAATATGTTTCACAATCTACAAAGCGTATATGAAAAGTGAAAGACGAACACGTCAAGTTAATATGTCCAGCATCCTCCTGGACGGTCTACTAATATTGGAAATACATTACAAAAAAAGTGATACCAAGCACCAGTTATTATCTAAGTTCATAGTCCTTCTAAAAGAACAGATGAATAATTAACGCATAATGCCTCATCAACCTATAGTGCTTATTTATAGTTTTTTTTTAATCACAAAACAGGAACTCCGCCCTAACCGAAAGACACTATTCTTTTTCGCTTTTGCTTTGAATGCTGCCTTATTTCGGTTATTGGATGTTTTNGTGATATATATCCAATTTCCTCTATAGGATTGAATTTTTTGTAACCAGGTAAGTTTCAATGCTGGAATAAATGCATCCAAATTTATCATTTTTAAACCTCCTTCACTATATTCTTTTACTATAGTTGTAAACTTTATTTTACTATGCCCGTCCCAAATAAAAGTCAGGATTGAAGATTTTATTGAATTTAAAATATTATGAGGTGGGTTAGGCAGTGATATGAACAAGTGATTGAATAATGACACAATAAGTGTTTTTACAATAACAATCTTTCCAATTGGTGTTAAAAATCTTCTTTTCCAATTTATCAGGATATTTTCCATTTTAACAATTTTTTCATTGTAATTTATTTGAAATATTTTTGACAGGTCTACATCAAAAATTTTTCCAAGCATTTTAAAGCTGTGTTGCATCCAGTTTAATGTCCATTTAGTTTTTATGGTATTAGAGCTATATTTATTCTTGCCAATCCATACAACATTCGTTTTATCAAAATTAACATTAAGACCTGAAATATTTGAAAAATCTTGTATAACATTAAGTGTTTCATTTAATGATTGATCAGTACCGTCTAATAAAATAGTAGTATCGTCCGCAAACTGGGACAATTTATGTTCGATTCCATGTAGTGTTATACCTTTTATATTATTATTATCTCTCAATACAAGCGACAAAACTTCAGCGCAGAGGATAAAAATATAACATGAGAGGGGATCTCCTTGTCTGCAGCCCCTTTCAATAGGGAAAAAAATAGATAAGTAACCACACTGAGAAACAGCCGCCTTAGAATCTTTATATAAAATCTGAAACCAGCGCTTTATGTCTGGACCAAAATTAAAAAAAGAAAGTGTATTTTGTACAAAGGACCACGACAATGAATCGAACGTCTTTTCAAAATCTATTAGGAGAAGTAAGCCCGGGATGTCATTTTCTTCAGTATAATGCATAATGTCATAAATTAACCTTGTATTTTCCCCTATGTATCTTCCCTTAAATGAAACCAGTCTGGTCGTTATGAATTAACTTGTCCATACATAATTTCAGTCTATTAGCTATTACTCCAGAGGCAATTTTATAAACAGTATTTAAAAGAGTAATAGGGCGCCAATTTTGTATAAAAAGCCTAGACTTATCCCCCTTTGGAATACAGGTTATTATACCTTGAGTTTGTGTTATAGATAAATTACCACAATTAAAAGCTTCATTTAAGGATCTGACAACAAAGGTTCCAATTTGTTTCCAGAACATTTTATAAAAATCTGCATTGAAGCCAGAACTTCCTGGGCTTTTATTATTTGACATATTTTTTAAAACTGTAGCAGCTTCCTTTAAAGTTATGTTACCTTCAATTGAAATGGACTCATCTTGGTTTAATTTTGGACAGTTAATTCCTTTTACATAGTTATTAAAGTCATCAGTACTACATTCATTTTTTTGCTTAAAAAGAGACTGATAATAGGATGCTATTGTATTTAGGATACAGGTTTGGTCAGTTATTTCACTATCATCTTCATTTTTAAGTTTATATATAGTTTTTGTTATTGCATTGTTTTTTTCTAGACCCAAAAAATATTTAGATGGCTTTTCACCTTGTAAAGTCCACTAAAATGTTCAAATTGCTAGTCATTTGGTAAAAAGAGTATATTGATGCAAAATTCCATATCCAATGCCTTTAAATTGTTATAAAATATAAGCACAGTGATACTACTGGAAAAGTATCTTGACATAAAAATCAACAACATACAAAGCAAAAAGGAAACACATGTAAATAAATACATGTATATACAATTGTACTGGGTGTACTCAGTACTAAGTTTGACTGGCCCCATGTCGGGAAGAGAATGATCTGAAATTATATATAACAAATAGTTTATAATGGATCTATTAAAGTTACAACAAAAACATTTTTTTGCATGGCTCATTTTACCGCTTCAAAATATAAATATGAGCTTTAAATTATCTTTTCCAAAAACAAGTTCAACAGGAAGTTGGTAAGGACCATTTTTAAATCTAGATATTGATAGTTGGCATTTTATTAACATCTAAACGTAAACGAACAAGAAATTAGTTTAAATGTTACAATGCTCAGTGATACGGTGTTTATACTTAACTGCTTAGAAGTAAAGTATTATTTTTATAATACAGATACATGTGTTGTCTTTTCTAGTCGGTATTTTAGTAAACAAACAAAGTTAAGTATAACTGTATAGTAACGTTAGGACTGACAAAAATCATTACAAAACAGTATAGATTAGCAACAGGACAGTATATTACATTTAGCAAAATTATACATTACATTTATTATGTGATTCGGTGTTCACACCAACGTAGATGTAATATTTGTAAAGACAAACAAGACAACATTAACACAATATAAATTATTTTCCCTCAACATTTGTCGAGAAAAAAAGACCAAATAAATCATCCAAACAATAAACATGCACATATTAAAAGGCAAAGTCATGATATGCAAACAGATATTTATCATTATTTTATATAGCCTTAAAAACGGCTTTGTGGATATTCAGCTTTAAATCAAATACAGACTATACTCAGTTCATGCTAAATATTGATATTCTCATCGTCATAAAATTAATCACATCGGTATCTTCCCTGTTAATGTACTAGTTTTAATAAGCATAATGTTAACCAACTGAAATTGATCTTGCAAAGAAAGTTATGTTTGTGTATGTAATGTGTATGAATATGTTCTTGTTTATTGTAAACCTTGTAAATAAAAGTGTTAAAAGTAAAAAAAAATAAAATATGTTTACACAACTGATAAAATATACAGAACGGCAGCTATGATAAACTTGTTATCATCGCAGAAATCACCCACAGTGCTGCAGACATAGCCCGCTAGCGTCAAGAGAACAGATAAACACGTGAACGGAAACTGAATACGAGTTGCGTCTGAAATAACATACCATTACTTGTAAAGTAATGCCGAATAGGCAGTCGTCTCTATAACTCAAGATAATAGTGAAGCAGACTTAATCGTTGTGTGAAAACAAATGGCTAACCAGTAATATGAGTTTTGAGAGATTGTTTTGCAGAAAACTAATTTGTTACGATTTAATTATGAATTACATACATAGTCGTTTAGCTTAAAAGTATCAATCGAAAAACGAAAATTATATGTTTATCCAACTATTTTCTGCGCCTAATTTGTCCACAAAGTGTAAAGTTGCTGCTTGATAAAACAAAGTGTAAAATCACTGCTTGATAACGATTCGCGTATGAGAGATCACATATTTATCAAATGATACCCTAATTTAAAAAAAGACTGGTTTACCCATGACAGTTCCTGTCCGCCATTGATTTTGTGATTCCGGTGTCTATGCAATGTGGTGTTTCTGAGGTTTATAACATACACTTATGTAAGAAAAAGAAATATTTTATTTATTACAATTTACTTGTCTGACTAAACAACGATATTTAACTGAATACGTTCAGTATCACAATTGTAATGTCTTTTTTCCTTTTGAACTTACTTTTGTTATCATAAACCAAGCACTTCGTCTTCTAACGAGAGCGATATATTGTATTACACATAATTGATTTTTCGACGTTCTTATTCTAAAAATCAGATTATTTCAAAGCTGCGCAGAAATATTAGTAAATCAAAAGAACACTGGAAGCTCAACAGCGCGGGAAATATGGTCTTACTGTTAAACTGTCATTGCCATTATGTCTCCGGAAAATCTCGGATTTAATCTTGAAATGATTCGTTTGTGTGGGGAAACAAACGGGAAGATTATCTTTCCGATGTATTTCTGTGTGATTATTAGTTTTGTTGTGATTCTGAGACAGAATAGATTCATTTTTGTACAAACATTGTTTGGCGCGATGAGTGAAAGACCAATTTCACAATGCAGGGTGATGCATGTTGATATATACGAGCAAGTATTTAACATCTTTATGTACCATCGTCCCAACGCAAGCATATCTTCCAAATCTCCGAATTTGTATGCAAGTTCAAAACACCAGTGACGTTGGTTTCATAATCTACAATACTACACTTCTCCCTCATGATGAGCCATTGGGCGGTAGCCACTGCCAGCAATAATGATACTTACGCTGCTGCACCGGTCACAAGTGATGCAACAGTCAACCGGTGCTTATAAAGTTGAGCACTCAGACAATTCTTTTTTTACCATGTGTAAGCAATAAGATTTATTATATGACAAATATGATACCCTTATTGCTCCCGCCGTTGTTAAACCCCAATTAACATTTAACAGCTCGAATAAAGTAATCAGAATGCGTATTCTTATAGTCAAGGAAGCGATGCGATGTTCTCCGTATAAGTTTCTTAACAAGCGCAGTTCAATGCATTTTAGCCCGTAGTATCGATGCCGGGGGAAACTAATAATTTATAAGTGACATAAGAAACGTCATTTCTCACGCTGATACAGATGGCTTTCGTCCTTTGAAAACAGTTTGATCTGCCTCAAGAGAGCACGTTTACAGTTTTCACCAAGAAACAATTCTCTAGTTTAAGTTTTGCGCTGATGTTTCTTATGGATGTTGGTGTTCATTCAATGCTTGTGTCTAAATGTTATAAACGATTGACGTGATCAGAAATAAAATGGTATTGATAAGTAAAATCGCCACGAAACAATTCTCGAGTTTAGGTTTTGCGCTTATGTGTCTTATGAATTTTGGTCTTAATTATTTCAATGCTTGTGTTTAAATAATTTAAAATATCGATGGAATCAAATATAGAATGGTATTTAAAAGTTAAATTTTGCATTTAAATATATTATATGATAATGTAGTAAACATTTATGTTATGTTTATTGTGTATTGGTATGTGTAAGGAATACTTAATATAAAACAAAAATTATAATAACGAACTTTATCCAGAAAGCGTTAGTTAAAACTAGAAAGACCCAATACTTGATTTTTTTTTAAACAATTACATAACAAGAAATCTTTATCGATTCTCTATTTCTCAACATAATTATAATTTCTCACAGTTTTTAAAATGTGAATATTCAAACCGGAACATTTCATCTGCCTGTTGTGAATTATCTGTTATTTATTTCAAAAGCAGAATATCGTTTTGAATCTTATGTAAACCTTGTCACTGTATCTCATGATAAAACACATCGAACACGAAGCCGACGATGTAGAAAATGGTATAACCTATACAGGCATGATAATGTTAAGATGATAAAATATTCAATTAAAACATAAAATGTTGGTTTATTTGGGATCAACATGTCACATATATCGAGGCTTGTTTGTTTAATTTTACTTTCTCCCCCAATTCTTTGATTTTATACAAAATACGTTTATATTTTCGCGATCATTACCTATCCACTTTTGATAACGTTATCATCGATGTCATGTCAATATGATATTATTATAAATAAAACAATTGCTCGACTTGATACATTAATCAATAACTTATCAAAGTTCAAGTATGTTGATGCTGTGATATCATTTGAAATATTATCGTTTGAAGGCGTAAGCTCGTTGATGGTATCAGACCAAATACCGGCTTTAGACAGCAATCACACGCCCCCTATGTAGGACGTTGTATTTGGAGATAATTATACTTTGAATTGTCAAGGCGCTCATTTTTGCTTGTATAGTTTCATCCTTATAGACAGCCTGCACAAACTTTATTGGGTGTTTGGTGTAATTGTCCTTCCGGGATTTCAAGACTGAATTATTGTAAATGTTGTTGAAATCCAGAAAAGTATATTTCTTTGTTGTGTACAGCGATGCAACAGTGTATTTTACCGATTCTTGTTGAATCAGCAGTGCAATTCTGTTCTCAACTATGTCAAATTGTATTATACAGCCTTTATGTTAAAGCGGGACTGTACGATTTTGTCAAATATTAATGAATTTTTATAAAATGTATTAAACATTAGTATACATATATTTCAATATAAATTAAAATAAAAGTTAAGAAGATGTGTCGAAAAATGCGAAATAAGCCAGATATTTAAATCTAAAATTGAAATTGGCTTCCAGCCGAGCTCGTCAGCATATATATAATACATGTACAATGTGAATCTAAATTTAGTTTTAGTGCAGATTCGTTCATACGACACAAAGACACAATTTTGTTTCCTTACAAATACGAGTAAAAGTGTCGGCATCGGCTTTAACCAGCGCTAACTTGTCTTTGCTGCATTTTGTGAAATTCGTCTTCAAAGTTTAATTTTTATTGCCTATTTTGAGTCATCGTAACATAATTTAATCAATATATTAAAATTTAACACATGTAAAAATCGTCCCGCTTTAAGCAATACTACAATTTCCACCTGCCGTGGATATTCTTCGAAAATAATATGGATGTTTGTATTGTTTTGCTTATTATGTACTTTCGATTGACTGAATAAAAAAGTGTTTAACCAACCTGACAGTACAAAATACAGGTACAATACAAACTTTATCAAAAAGTACAATTAAATCATAAAAAATATAAGGTAATTCCAAGGTTTTCTTTTGACTGTCTGCACAAACACTAATGTCGTTTAAGAATTAATTGAACATATAACAACTCAATTAAAAGGCAAACGTTCTTCCTTGAAATGAAACGCGGTCTGTTTCAAAATCTTTTTTTCAATATATTTGTATGTTCACTCACGTTTCTAAGATTGCATGCTATTTACTTGATACTGAAGAAAATACATATATGTATTCAATCTACGTGTTTGTTTGAACGCGTACAACGGCTATTCCAACAATTTTACATTTTAAGCGTCTGTTGTGTGTGTGATGTTTTGAGAAAAATATCTATCTAAGTTTTTATTGTCAATTGTGGTATTGCAGATTCAGTTCTTTGTATTAACCATATAGTATAGTCGATATCACGTGAAAAAGCAAGACAACGCACCATTTAAGACATAATGTTAGAAAAATGCCAGTTTCCCGGCAAATAACAACTCCATGCGTAGTTACAAAGCCATGATGACCTGAATTTGGTAAATGTTGAAAGACATTCATTTCATATATTGCTTATTATTATTAGTATTATTATTATTATTATTATTATTATTGAATGTATCTAGGATTAAGATACACCAAATGGTTTGGTTTGCATATTTACTAAAAAAATGCGCTTAATGTATGTATGGATCAAGGAATGGTACTATACAAATGATACGATACTAGAAAACGTTCTGTACAAAAACAAAACACAGCTAAAACTATACACCCAAGTGTCTCTACTTTTTTTTATCGGGTTTGTATGTTAAAGTGAGCCTTTATTTTCGAATAAAATACACATCAATAAGAAGCGATTGTATTACAGACATAACGCGTTTGTATCTGGATTTTTTTGTAAACGATAATGATATACTTCATAAAATGACACCTTTATAAACAGTGTGTTGCAAGAGGAAAGGGATAGCAATCAACTAAGGAAAACATATTTTCTGAAAGTATTTGTTGCGATATAAAAGTGGAAAATATTCAATAGAAAGACTCAAATACAAAAGCAAAATATTGATTAAGAAATTTCGATTGTTAAAATACGATATAATAAACCCGGCCTTCATGAATATTCCGTTTAATTCCGTAGCCGATTTTAAATTTAGATTATAAATACCGTCCATTCGGGCTATGGATATTTTAAGGCAGGCGCAATTCGACCTAAAAGCGAGTATATACGATTTTGATGTCAATATTTTCTTCGTACAATCTTAAACCAATAAATTTATAGGAACGAGTTATGTCATATAAAATTTAGTAACACTCTTTATATGGCGCCATAAATAAAATAGTGTTTAATCAACGAAATGATTAACGAATAAGTTTACGCCGATACCGACAAGTGTACTCGTATTTGTTGCGAACCAAAACTGTTTCATATAACTGGCTCTGCACATATTATTGTGTTTTTTTAACCACAAAGTACATGTCTTGTGTACATGAAGTAGTTTTTTGCTGAAAAACATTTGCAATTGGATACCACTCTGCTTTCGTAACTTATCTGGTACTGCTTCTTCTGACCTTTCATTCCATAGTTTTTATTTATATGGCACTGCAAATCATATAGTGTTTACTTAAATGTAATTTGTAAGAACACATTTATGCCGATACCGACACGTTAACACAAATTAAGTCTATGTGTCGCATGGACGAATCTTTAAAGATGTATGCGTTTTGCCGAACAGTGTACATGTCTTATGTACACGAAGTAGCTTTCTTCTGTAAAGCAGGACATGATTTGCACTTGATATAACTTATACGTTCGTTTGATTTCAGGTTCTACTTGTTTTGAACATGTATTCAAGATTTTAATTCATCATAATTGTATATGTTTTGAACAAAAATGTAATAAGATGGTATATACTCGCTGTACTTGATAGCCTAATGGTAACTGCACAAAGCCACACAATGGTTGTATACTTGTTGTTAAGTTCACGACGTCAATATTGATTCTGTCATTTATTGTTTACAGTATTTGTAAAAATCCCCCTGAACATTTGCAGCATAATGTAAATCGTTTTCTTACCGATTCAACTGGAGATTGGCGGTTAATTGGAATGGGATATTGTGTTTCTTTTACTGATGTTATACATGTGTATGTAATGAAGTAAAACTAACGATTAAATCATATGTGATATGAACTTAAGAGTTCAATTAATTTGACATCTTTGATGGAGTATTTACAATGAACAGTCAACATGGGTAATAATGCGAAAAAAAAAGAACAAAAAGCTCAGCCCAACCCGTGACATTCAGTTGCGAGCCCCACATTGATCCGATGTACCATCACTGTTAGGGGTAACTGCTTTGCCGCTTTTAATTTATATTATATTTAATTTTAATTTATATCGAGGCATTTGGTTTAAATTTGTTTTCTCGTTTCTCTTCCGTACAATATCGAATGATTGGCGAACATTTATGATTGCCATGTAAAATATTGTTTATTGTCCTAGGTAAGCATTAAATAAATAGACACACTCCTGAATGAACTAGATTGTGAACACAATCTCTTATCTAAGAGTGCAGACATAGACGTTGAATCCTTTCAAAATCGCGTGTCGTATCATGAGTTATTATTTGAGTGCAATTATGATTGGTGGATAGTATAGGCAAGCGTTTTTTTTTACCGCGAAAACCAAATGTTTTTAACGTGCGTTCATTGCATATCTGACACTTAAATGACAGCTAGAATTTCAATGCACTTTATTTTCACACATTTAACAGTAACGGAATACAATAGAGAAATGTTCAAATTCTAAATGTGACACGAATGTCATTTTTTCTATACATATAATACAATGGAAACAGAAATGGAATTGGGCACTTGCAGTCAATTTAACAGAGGTAAATATAGGAAATATGGATGTCCAGAAACTGTTTTTATGAAAGAAATTCTTATTACACATAAAGCATGTTATATAACAATTTAATAATATATATAAACGCGGTAAGGTATTTTTAAATTAAGCGATTTTTTTTGTTTTGAAAACATGGGTATGACGAATATAAAATAGTTTCTGTATAAACATTACAATTTCGTCGACTTGTCTTAAGGGCTTAAAATATGTTTGTAATATATAATTATGTTTTACGCTTTGAATCCAAGTGCGCTTCAAAAAAAAACTGTTCATGTTATAATTTCCACGATGCTCTGTTTGCACTATGGAAATAAATTAACGCATTGTTTTATAAGATAAAAGTAATGTGAACCTTCAGTTTGTCTGTAACTACCATTATTGTTGTCCATTTGGGAATTTGGCAAACGTTCACTAATGATATCAGGCACTAAAAACGCAACACCATGCAGACAGATCTAATGTGATTGAGAGGAAGTAATCCTTCTTTCTGGCAGATAAAACAAATAAGCGTGCATATACACACATGGAAACGACTCCTTTTTTACCAGAATTTTGATGTGTTCGTTCTTGCGTCCGCTGTTATTACTGCTATTTAAAGCAATATTGATTCGTGTACAAGATTATTTTTAATATGGCGTCTTTTCATGACATATTTCATGTAAACCACGGAAGCAACACACCTTGTGAATTATACACAAACTATATTACCATTTCGACTTAATCAATACTCATAATAACAGAAAACCATACTTCATGCAGCCTAGTTGCGCGCAGTTATATGTAACATATATATTTTTAAATTAAAATATTGTACAGTCAGTTCGTTTGTTAAAAATGATTAATGTTGAATGTTCTCAACATGTTTATTTGTATTGCTTTGCCTATTTATAAAACAACGTTTACGGGTGCGACGTTAAACACATTCGGTTACATATGTTAAACATGAAGATTTTAAACTGCAGAAATATATGTATCAATATATAAAGGTAAAATGAGTTTGAGAAGCTTCCTTTATGTACGCAACGAAAATAATCTCTGTGAAAGATATCTGATTTGTAACGCATGTTGAGAAGTATTGTTTAATGTACTCATCACGGTAAATAAAATAATACGAATTAAATTAGTATATACTTAATGAGGTTCTGTTTAAAAATAGTGATTAACACAATAATTACTGGATTCTCACTGTAAACTTATAATTTCTAAACATATGTCTCAAATTGAGAATTATGTTGTTGTTTTTTTTTTTTAAATTCCAATACAGATTAAAAAATTAAGTCCTCAGTTTTCATAATGTCCTCACTTCGTTGGTGTGCATTCTATTCTGGGTCCTCATATGTAGTAAAATACGTTCAGCCTGGTTACCCGTAAGACACGTATAATGTTCAATAAAATGCTTGTGAATTAGAATTACAATATCCATAAATGCATGCTACAAATTATATACAAGACAGCAAACATGGGAATTTTGGCGATATACAATACTCAATAAAATGAGGACACGAATAACATTTTAAATCATGAATAAAAATCATTTTTGTACAGGCAGACAATGTTTCAAGTCAGCAGCAAAACCACCAGTTGAGCATAATGAAACACACTTGTAGTAAACAATGATTGGAAACATTGCTCAAGGATGTAAATCTCAGGTCGAAAATAGTTTAGTAATGGAATTAAGACGTACACGTATAAACCATGCGCAAGTATGCGTTAACCACGTCTCAGATAACGATGAATGGGTATTCCCTAATGCCCGAAAGACCACGCCCACAGACTCGAGTATGTTGTTACCAGATAACAGTCTGACTATTCGAGTCCGTGCCACTTTGCGATTCGATATCAATGTACAATTTATCCTCAAGACCAGAGATAATGAGAATCATATCAAATAGGATACTTGAGCGTCGAAACATGTTTTATGTTATAGAAATAACGGCCGACGTTTGCTCCAAAGCGAATGTCAGTCATATGAGATCAAGTGACCATCCATATCGATATTCAAAGTCGACATAATTCAGAATTGGCTTGGAGAGCTCGTCATTGATGCGGGAAATGTAAAGGATAACACACACTGAGAGGCACATACCTGCAATAAAATATCAGCCTATTGAGAAAACTTTAACGTAAATAGTAGTAAACCTCTATAAAAGATCCTTTACATGATGTTTTAAAGGGCCGACATGTATAGTTAATATGTTGTTAAAATAAATCAATGAATAAGGAGTATACATAAATAAACCTGTTAATTAATTAATAATTTAATTAATTGCAAAAATAAATAAAAATAAAAGTACATGTACCCTTAAAAATACATAAATTGCGTTATAAAAAAATCTTATTACATTTAGATGTTTGTAATCTTTGATACTCCCGAGACCAATCTCTGATACTCCCGAGACATACCACGAGCGAAAGTATTGTTACTATCCGATACGAATGTGAAAATCAAATTTAACAAATCAACACTGAAGATAAACATAATTAAACTTTAAACGGTAAATGCATGCTATGTGGGTTTTAAACCATGTAAATGGCAAAGCAAACCTCACACATAGCTCGGATCTCAGCCTAATACATGTTATTCAACATGCACACGAACTTTGTTATTGTGCAAATAAAACTAAATATAATATAATATTCATATATTTGAATTAAAATGTAATTAATCAATGGTTAAAGCTTCAATAGTGCAAAATAATTATATCGCGATGACAGACACACGATGACAAGAATTACATACCAGGTTCAGATAAATCCCTGATGCAAAGAAGATTTCAGCAATTGTAAGGAATCGAATTTTGTACACGAGATTGTCAAACCTATGATAATGTAACCAATCCATGCAGTCAGTCAGTAACAGCTGTATCTTTTTTCCTTTTATGTAATGCACGACGAGGACCTGTAATTTGTTTTAGGTCCTAATTTGTCCTACATGATTATAGGTCTTAAACTGATGTCACGGGGATAAAGTTTCTAGTACCATGTCAATTCAATATACCTCAAATTATTGACTGGTGCCGCTGTGGTAAACAGTGATCAACTGAGTAATTACGTTGTGATTGTTATATTCACATTCTACTGCTTTGATTGTACAGTTCAACTGCAAAGCTGTACGCAAAATGTTTATCTATACGTGTATTTTTTTAGAGTAATTCTGGGCTAAGCGTGATGTTTGGCAAGCCTTTACACTTGTTTAAATCTCTTGTGTTTGTGTTTATCTGTAGAACGCGGTGGTCTCCCGTGTGTTTGCTTTGACAACGACAAATGGTGCCCCCCTTTGTATGCATTGACCTTTACAAATTAAAAAGCAGTGGCCTCAGCTTAAGTGATATATTAAATAAGAGTTGTGTTTTATGTTTTATTCTCTAGATAATAATAAGGGAATCAAAACTAAATGAATGGAACAAGTACTTCTCGTATTCATATATGAACAAAACGCTAATTGTCTGTAGTTAACCTTCACAATGTATGCTGTAGTTTACTGTTATTGTGGTTAAGTTATTGTTTCCGATGTAGTATTATGGCTTATTGATATTTTAAACAAACAAAAAAGCGTAAGTTGTCTGTGTTAAAACTTCAAATGTATGCTGCATTAGACAATGACTGCAGTTTACTGTAATTGAGGTTAATCTGTTTTTCCCAATGTATTATTATGGCAAACTATATTTAGGGGAACCATCTTCAACTGAATTATTTATACACACCTGATAAAATATATAGAACGACAGTAATACAGCCTTGTTATCATTGCGAAAATTACCCACAATGCTGCAGACCAAGCACGCCAGCGTCAAGCGAACAGCTAAACACGTGAACGGAAACTGAATACGAGTTGCCTCTGAGATAATATACCATTACTTGTAAAGCAACGCCAAAAAGGCAGTCGTCGCTATAACTCAAGATAATAGTAAAGCACCATTACTTGTTATACTCGTTAACAAATGTCTTACCAGTAATTTTAGTTCTGAGTGATTATTTTGCAGAAAAATATTATGGCATGGTTTCAATATGACTTACATAAATAGTCGATCATAAATGATGATTGATCATAAATATAAGCTATACATTATCAATCGGAAAACGAGAATGATAAGTTTATTCAAATATTATCTGCGCCTTATTTGTCAAAAAGTGAAAAATCGCGGCTTGATAGAACGATTCGCGTATCAGAGATGACATAGTTATAGAATGATACTCTAATGAAAAATGACTGGTTTACCCATGACAGTTCCTGTCCGCCATTGATTGTCGTCTTTTTCTTCGTTGTTATCCAGTCTTTTGTGATTCCGGTGTCTGTGAAATGTGGGTTTCTGAGGTTTATAACATTAACACATGTAAGAAAGAGTAAAATTGTATTTATATAAATTTACTGTTCTGACTAAACTATAGTATTGAACGGAATACTTTCAGTATCACAATTACAACGTCTTTTTCATTTTGCACTTACGTTTGTAATTATAAACCAAACACGTCTTCTTCTAACTACAATGATAGATTTATCATAATTTATTTTTCTACGTTGCTATTATAAATGGCAGATTATTACAAGGCTGAACAGACATATTTGTAAATCGAAAGAACACTGGAAGCTCAACAGCGCGGGAAATAGGGACTGATTGTTATACTGTCAACTACATTATGTCTCCGGGATATCTAGAAATTAATCTTTAAATCATACGATTGTGTGGGGATAAATACGGGAATATTATCGTTCCGATATGTTTCTGTGCTTTTCTAAGTTTGTGAGAAAGAATAGCTTTATCTTTGCACATACATTATTAGGCGCAATTGCTCAAAGACCAACATTACAATGCAGGGTGATGCAATATTGATATATACGAACAAGTATTAAACAACTATATTTACCATCGTCGAATCGCAAACATATCTTACAAATCCCCGCATTAGTATGCAAGTTCAAAACACCACTGACGTTGGTTTCATCATATTCAATACTACCATTCTCCCTCATATTGAGCAAGTGTGCGGTAGCCACTGCCAGCAATAGTGATACTAACGCTGCTGCCCCAGTCGCAGGTGACGACATTCAACCGGTAAGCTTTAATGTACATGCTGCATCAACACTGATTGAGCGTCCATTCGACCCGACGCTTGTACCATCGGACATAGGTTTAGCTTTTATCCTACAGCTAAATTATTTTATAAAACACAATACGACCCATAAAGAGACGATAAGGTTTATCCCACACCTATGTTTATCCTACACCTAGTCATGTGTGGAGGAAGGTCATATTACTCGGAATCAACTATAAAGTATTCATTTTTAGTAAAATCGAATCAGATTCAACACAACAAACAATTCGATACCAAGATGTAATATATTTAAAACACAAAATGCAACACAAACAGCAAAGAACATTTTTTACAAATATTAAGCGCGCGTGCTTGTGACGTCATTATTTACACGTCAAACGACAAAAGTCATATTTATTCTTTCCCGGTAAAATCGGGGACGTAAAGATATGATGGACAGAAAAAACAGGTTACATTTTTTTCAATTATTGTGTAGGATAAATAGAGTACTATGTAAGTGTGATTGTGTACTTAAATTTATCCCACTCGTCTCAGAAAGGCTTACAAGGCTCGGCAAGCCTCGCCATGTAAACCTTTCTTCACTAGTGGGATAAATTTAAGTACACATTCACACTAACATCGTATTCTCTATAACACGACCCAGCAATATGTCAGATTAAAATTAAAGAAAGATGTATAAAGGAAACATAATTATAAATGCGGTTATTTTTTGTGTCATGTGCAATGATTTATTATTCCGAAAATACCGTAACAAAATCTTATCTTTCAATATTTTGTCTTAAGTCATAAACAGAAGAGCACTCAGAAAATATTACTGGTTCCATGATTCAGTAAACTATAAGATTAAATATATGACAAATATGATACCCCAATTGCATCCACCGTTAACACACCCGAATTAATATTACACAACTTGAGTTAATGAATTCGAAAGCGTGTTCTAATAATTTTCAAGGAAGCGATGTGATGTCCTCCCTGTCAGTTTCTCAACAAACGCAGTTGAATGCGTTTAGTCCGTAGTGCCGATACAGGAGGAAAATTATAATTTATAAGTAGCATAATTAACGCCGTTTCTCGCGCTGATCCAGATGGCTTTCTTCCTTTGAAAACAGTTGGATTTTGAACGCTATGTAAACCCTACCTCTAACTGTATGTAACGTAAAATTTAATAAATTTATTAACACGTGAGAACACATTTTATTAAACAACACATACATAGAATGATACAAATGGCACACACTTAACTGAATTAAGAATTGTTCAGATAAATCGCAATGGTAAATGGCTATAAAATAATAACGACGGTTTTCCAGACATGCGAAATAGATATACAGAGATTGTCAGAATACAATATAAATAAGATCGATTACGGAATGTTAGCAACGAGGCAAGATCAATCTTAGGTACTTTTAGCTGATCGTTCTATACAGATGAAATACGATCATTTAACATGTTCATACAATGGTTAACAACGCGTATGGCTGTACATGTCAGGGATGCATTGATGTAGCTACTGAGTATGCTGTAAGTCTTGGAAAGAGCACCCTAAACCAGACATTGTATTTCCATTGGTTAGAGGGTGTCAAAAGTAGATATCCATGCCTTTAGGGTTCGGCGAGCAAAAATGAAAACAGAATCTGTGGTTATGGACTATTTAAACGATCGGTCCCAGGTGTGCGAGAGTACGTGAACATCGCTCACCCCGACAATTAGCGGTGTTAACGGTTCCCAACAGTAGAAATCATTCTGCTGATGAAGTCCGTAGTACACGGACAAAATCTCCAAGTATGTCTTTCAATATTTAGTGTGTGTAATTTGACAGTCTCAAACTAATTGGATTATCATGGGAACCACACAGTCAAACTTTCATCGAAGAATACTTTGTATTATCTTTTCATTAAAGGCTAATCTTCCGGACCTTCTAAATATGTCTTCCTTTATACTGGGACATTCAAACACAAATGGGTCTGTACACTTTATATTTCTTTTGAAAAAAATGTGTATTAATAATTGCAAACTGAACACAACTATACCCACTCTTAAAGCTGCAAAATATTACATGTCCTTGCACTGTCATGTACTAAATGAAATTAGCTATTTTAATGATTCGTGTAAAAGTAAAGAATGAGTACTACGTTTACCTCTTCTCCATTTTGTGATATTGGACTTAAGAACTATTGTACCGTTAACTGTTTAAACTATTGTTTATATTGTTGTGTAAAAGCAATTGACTGTCAAATCTATTAAATGTGCTATAATATGCAAGATAAAATGAAACTATATACGGTATGGAGTTGGATGCCCTAGACCGTCACATACCTATTTACGAGGAAAAATAACATATGTTCAACGGAAAAAAAAGAAAAACTAAAATCTTCCGCTGCACATATATTACGTTTTTTCCATTTGTTAAAACCTTTCTAATGCTTCACTTGTATTTTATTTTTATAATTCCGTTAGCAGTTGTCCTTTTTGTCTTGATGAATGGTAGTTGCTTAGTGTAAAAAATGCTCTACATATACACATACACCGGAACAAAGACACCAAACCCTTGACGGTTACGAAATGTTTACAGACAACATATATCATTGTCGTGATAATGAATTCTTCACATAAAATTAATGGATTGGATAATACGGTTTCCATATTTATACGTATGATCCCCTTAGAGGACTGGATATTTATTCCGTGTGCCACGTAAATGGTTTATGTAAGTGTTATTGCGAATAAAATCATCTCAGTGCGCCCATTTATTTGCAAAGTTATATATTAGAAAGCACATTTATATGATTATCAATTTGCAATTATTTGTATGTATTGTCAAGATATTTGCGCAGACTGACACTTCAGGGTAACAAAGGAAACGTACAAAAGAAACAAGATTACTTATACACAAGAATATCAAGCCAGTTCAATGATGTTTGCCCATACACGTACTCAGTCTAATGCAACCAACAATACTATATTAAGAACACCCGAATGATGGACAAAGTTAAAAGAACATTATATAAACCAGAGATGTTGGTCACTACCTGATTTATTTATAATGAATCAGCTAGAAACACGCCTGTGAACGTGCCCAGCAAATTAGGAAACATCGGCTTATAATTCCAAGAACTCCAAGCCGCAATCACCTTTCATACACCTTGACACAGATTTTACGAACCGCCATCGGCTAATACGCCAGAGCTCGTTCTAATATCATAGAACATATGTTGAAGTGTACTACAAATTGAATATCCGTATTTAATACATTGATTTGTTTCGAATCCATATCTTAATAATTTTCCGTTTTACGTTTTTCTTTGCAAACATACTTACATGGTTGACTAATGGTAATAATTGGCGGGAATGGGAACACATGTTTGCTTTTATTGTTTTGCGATGTATCCAATTGTTTGAAAATGTGTCACATATGATACAGAAATGACCTCTTTCCGATTATATGATATTTCTGCTCCTGGTGCCAATGGTACAACACTTGGAGTCCATTTGTAATTACCTTCACAAGTATTGCCTTTTCAATTTTGTAGTTGCGCAAAATAGTCCCAGCGTTTCACATTGCTTGGTGTATTACCCATGAAAGTTGGTTTGTGCATATGTATTCGTAGCGCTCATATTGACCTAGATCAATTGCAAACACTTGCGCCATACCATATAGACATAACTGTAAATTGTGAAATGGACACTTAATTAACACTTGTTAATAGTACAGCTGCAAATAAGATCATTATTCAGACACATGTTTTAAAAGTCTTAAATTATAAAAGTTAAAACGTTTACAAGCTCAAATTATAATTGTCAAAATAAACTTATATTTGAGATTATAAAATAACAAGGTTTTAGAACGACGACCAGAAGACAGTGTGTTTGCATTTGTTACATTGATATTGTACTATGCTCCATTTTGAAATGTAATTCCATTATGCCTTGGTTTTAAATCGTCAATTATAAAAAAATAAAAACATACAGATACAACATCCATAAGCCTGCAGTGAAATTAGCCCTGATCAACTGCGTAACTGACCGTACAGGCCACAGCAATTTTCCATTTATTTCCATTCTTTTTTGATTAAAAATCTAAATCTAGCAATTAATAAAATACTATCTTAAAGCCTTATTATTTAGTTAGAAGTAAACATGTATCATTTATCCTATCACCCTTTTTGTACGTAGAAAACGTTCCATTTACACATAAAAAACATTCAAGACAATGAGTGTTATCTACTCGAATATTAAAAAAAGATGTATGTTTTGTTTTGCATTGAGTAAAAGCCACGCGAAAGTGTTTTACTCTTTCAGACATGATAATATGGTTTTCAGACACTTAAATAAACATCCCTGAACGTGTGAGAAATATTGGCATCTAAACAGTAACTCAAATGAAGTAGGTTACAAATATAAACATAAGATTCCATTAGATGTGTAAATGTGTGGAAATGCATGATGTTTGTTCAAATATGTCTAGACACGTACATAATGCAAATCCTCCAGTTTTTACATTTATTGCGAAAACGTCTTAGCTGCTTGAAAATAGAGAAAAATTGTACGATGCCTCGACATTGATACTGTGTTTGCACACCCGATATGCATAGCAGTAAGACAAAGTGTAAATGATAAACGTAAATACATTAATTATGCTATGCTATTTATAAAATAAAGAAGTGTATATGTATATTTACTGCACCACTAGTATAAGAAAATAGCAGGCGATATCAATGAAACGCCATGGAGACTATTTTTATGTTTACGTTTTGCTGAGCACACATGCGGACAGTCTAGCGAACGCTGTACTAAATTCAAAGCACTTCCAGGATATTAAAACGCAGGCTTATGTTTTTAGGTGTGTGTGTCGGAATAATAATTATTTTTATATGAATTTAAAACAAACCTAATTTACCATACCGATTAATTGCATAATTATATTTTTAATACAAATATTGCATTGAGCCATCAATAAAAATAAATATTCGTGCGGCGTAATCGATAATTAGGTTGTATTTCAAAACGACTGGTGTAAGACGTATACAATGTAATTAATGATAAACTTCATTCTGTAATTACATTTCTTCATTGTAAAGAAGTTAATACGTCCGATCGCTTAGTTAAGTATTGTGTTATAAAACTATAAACACAATCACATAAACGTGTGTAATTGAATGATGTTGGCTCGAATATGTCTGACGCATGCGTAATACGAATTGTCTTCTGCCAAGAGTTATAAGCATCATTATTTGAGTGATTGTCAACTTGTTTTGGCGTTGCCTACTATTACCCATGGCGAATAATATTACGATTCGATCAAAATCAAGTAACTGACCCATTTTTATATGACCATTGATATATGTAAACAAACCTAAAATTGAATATCAGTTTAAGTGCAAAAATGACTTTTCTGAGCACATTAAATAAAAGACACGAGAACCGTTTGATAGTTCAATTGAATATCGCTCTTAGAGCTGAATGTGCACTAGATATAAAGATATGGAGTTTCGAAGTACTTGACTGTACAATGCGTTATTCTAAAATATTGCTGAAGCCAATATTCGAAGTTTCATTTAAAATTATTAAGTTGTTACAGATATAAATAATTGTTGCATTCTAAACTTAATCAGAGCCTTATGCTGATGTTGTTACCAACGCCGACGAACGGATATGTATCATACTGTACCGAAGTATGACTAGTGTATAACGCTTCTCTGAAGGTGTTGCGCCTTTCCTATTTTCTTAGGAATAAACATAATTCATATACATAAATGCTATTTTCTTGAGATTATTCCTTCTGAAACTGGTCTTAGAATACAAAAGCATGGTCACATCGGCTTCATTTCGCAGTTTCTCTCAAAAGTGTTAACTAACAAAGTATAGTCCCTGCGGACACACTCATGGCTTCTTTGTTCCGTTAGAGGAATATCGATAACACAAGTCATGAAGAAATAACATGTTCGGATTGCCAATATTCAACTGTAAATAATAAGTAACCAAGATGGGAATAATTGTTACAATCATGGAAAGTTCAATGTAAAGCATTTGGAGTTGAAACTTGTTGTTGGTTAGTCTAACCTCAAAGTCAGCCCAGAATAAGCCACAAAACACACACGTGTACATACACTTTAACTCACAGCATCACAATTCAAATTAAAAAGCAAACACAAAATAGAATCTTGGATAATTTACCAGAGCAACATAATTACAACTTTTTGAGGCAGTATGAAAAGAAATTTATGAAAGTATTAACTAAATTCCTTCTTGAAGACAACATTTTAAAATCAATCATCATAGAGTTGACAGTCCAGGTCACCATCATGCATTTCATGGAGAATTAGTCATACAGGATGTAAAATATCCGACAACAAAGCTAGGGTGCAAATGTCTTATTTTAAAAGTATATATACATATTCAACACCAAACGTGTGTTTAATTTATAATGAACACATATACAATGAGAATATCATCGAGAGAATATAATTTCGATGTAATTTCAATTTAATAACCTTATGATTTAAATACTCACCAGAGCAACAGAAAATGCAGTTTTATGCGGCTCGATGAAATGAAGTAAATACAAAAACATATCAGCTTTCTCTTCTTTATGATAAGATTTGCGAATCCAGCATTATAATGCAAACATTCATGCTCAACGCATTATATCTTCGCAAAAATCCTTAATGTTACTAAACAAATGCAGTATTACATACCTTAGAGGAACATGTTAAATATTAATATTTCATATACAAAAGCAGCAATTCATCATAATTTCAATCTATCACATTTCTTGAAATATGCGGAAGATAATAACACGATTGTTAATTCGACTGAAAGCTTCGCAATGCGTGTGATGTGTGTGCTGTTAGTAAGCGTAAAAGTAATTTACAATCTTTATGTACAAGTTTATTTTCCGTGTGTCATTTTAATATTCATATTACGTGTTAAACAAATGCACCACATTTGGGAATTTAGTTTTAGCTATTTCCTAGCGAAAAGAGTATGTGTAAATGTTTGTAGAAAACATTATCTCAAAAATAAATAATGATGATGTCTTCGTACATTTTACAGCATTCATTTACGCGATTTCGTCATCGCAGTTGAATTGTAGAGCAATTGTTGGTGCCACATATGAATATATGCTCTTTTGATCTATACAGTACCACAATAGCATTATTTTGCCAGACTTGTCCTTACGCAAAGAAATCCGATAGCTCGTTATGGTACCAAAGGGGCGATATTGGATTTGCGGTCGATAAGTTTACTGACAAAATCTGCATTCTGATATCATAAACACGTCCAGGCGAAATATATACCTTGGGGATAAGTATCCCATTTCTACTTAGCTTTTAATGTAGACGCCACTGAACCTTCCATAAACATCATGGTAAGTGCAGCTCCAATTGAACAGAAATTACCTTAAATTTCGTCGACATTGTAAAACAGTTAGCATAAGATAATCTCAAAAACAAATATATAATTTGTCTTTATTGAGTTTAATGGAAATTTAATTCTTCTGATCACTTAACATTTATGATTAAAATTCAAGTTACCATATTTTGTATGTCCATTTGCCAAAATAAACAGATAGTATACCAAGACATGTGGTCAACGTTAAAAATGTATGTATGAGCATGTTAGTTCACTTTTAGTCATATATACACGTATCTTTTAAGTATTACACGGTATAATAGATTATCAAGAAAAGTATTTTTGTCTGAATATCATGTATTCTTATATTGCATTGATTGTTTGATACATACTTGTATTATAGAATATAACTTTCATTGTTGCTATTGCATATTTATGTATTTGCTTTTGATTTTAAGATCTTACTGAATGAAGTTAAAGCAGTGAACTAATGCAGATTTTGAATTTTTTTACTAAATCCAAAGTATATGTATAATTACTCTTAGAACGACGACGATAAACATATTGCTCGTTCGAAAATCGAACATTTGTTAATAATGCCGTAAGGCATATAGTAGTTCAAAATAATATTGAAAAGGATCAGTGTTTCGCAGTGTTACATATAATGTCATATTTTCAAATATATTTTCATCGATAATGTGTATGGACAGTATTCGTTGAACAATACAGTTTATGTTCACTAATTTATCCCTGGTAACGGTATGTTTTTTTTTTTAAAATCATTTGCATTCTGGAAAAATGGAATGTTTTTGAACGATTATATCGACAAATATTCATGTTTAAGAATACCTTTACAATCTGAATACAAATACTTCCCCAAAGACACCAAGTACTGGTTGTACGGAGAAGGAAACGGACTCAAGAGCGTTCCAAATAAGTAGTAAGTACTTTTTATTCAATCGACCTAAATAAATAGGTTTAAACTAAACTTAATACAAATACTCATTCATCACAGAGTCATAAGTTAAGCGCAATACCAATAAATACAAAATAGTATGTGCAGGTATTAAATAATTGAATTAAGCGAAAAAAAAAATATCCATAAGAATCAGGTTATTTCGAAAATATAAATGCACGTTTTTTAATAATAACCTTTCACACTGCATCGACCAGGGCATTGCGAACGTACAACAAATACATGATTTATATAGCTACACGGACGCTCGTATTGCTTCCCTAAGTTTCGCATTCGTGTTTGTTTTGTTTTGCAGTTGGTTAAACCCGAACGTATTATCTAAGTACTGATGAAATATCGATATAAATGTAGCGCTCAATATGCGATGTAAGTGATTGTAGTAGCGTTAAAATTGCGGTTGAAGCCATTTTAGTTCCGAATATGTTCTGAGCTGGTGCCGCGAAAGGTACTTGCAGTTTTGGCGTGTCCGCGTGTTGGCGATACCAGCCAGCATGCCCGAGCAACTCAGTAAACGGGCCAAGACGACTATATTTTGCCTTTCAGAACGGCAACTTAACACTTAAATATCTCACTTATAAATATAACGTGATATTTTGAAGTGCTTACGCTTTTTGTTTGGCGTGTTCGCGAGTTTGAAGGGCGGCAAAACGAAAACATTACAGAACGACAAATACATGAGCCGCTACAATAATGAAGAATGTCGTCGTTGGCGATGCTGAAGGGCGATTAAACGACAACACACTAACACGAAAGACCGACACATGTTATCATGATTTGTTGTTCTGGTGTCATAAATGTCGTATCGGCGCGAATAGTTGGCGTTCTGGCGTGTCCGGTTATTACTTTTAAACGTTCAAACCCGCTAATACGCCAAAATGACTAATCAGATGCACCAACACGACTAAAATGGATACAGAATTGACAAATGTATGTTTCGTGTTGTTCCGGCGGGTACAAAATGGTCGAAGTGGCACCTCAGATTAGTCATTCTTTCGTATCTGTGTGTTTGAAACCCACCAACCAGTGAAAACGCCAAAACGTATATTATCATTGTGTGTCATTTCAGTCGTTGTATGTGTCGTGTTAGCGCGCTGTCGTGTAGTCTCCCTTAAAACCCGCTTATACAACAAAAATGATATGGCGGAAAATTGCAACCATACCGTAAGCTATAACAAATATCCATTGAGTAGCTCTATTTCAAAACAGCCTATGCAGTTTTAACATCTTTAAAAGTATTTTTGGATTGTCATGGGAGACTAATTAGAAAGAGGGTTTATATGTTGTTGTTGTAATTTAACACGTTGTTCACATTGTGAATGTCAAATTCATGAAAAAGAACAAACATACCGAATAAAAAAATATATTTCGATTGGTTGAGGCTTGTTTTTCCTAATACGACTCTGAGTTGTTGTGTATATTTAGTTAATAGGTGAGATCAAGATTGAGGATCTCGCCTCCTTCCATAAATTACTCCTCTCGACCCAAGCTATATTAAACCAACATAAACTGGAAGTCAAAGCAAACAAAACCCGGATTCATGATTTAACTTATTATACGAAGTGTCCGTAATTGGTTTTTGTCTAAACCAAAATTAGTTTACAATTATCACTGTTTGTATCATTTATGGAATCAGCAATTAACATATTATAATATGTTACCGTCCAGTAAAATATTGTTCTAACTATTAATACTCCAGCGACAAATTTACTACTTGATACTTTGAATTATTTGACCGCTTGATTAATACCTTGGTAAATAATCTACTTAATAATAATAATACAATAAAACAAGTTGTAACTATTTTGGTGTTAACAAACTCTGATATAGCGAATTATTTACAGATACAGGTATTGTATTTAAACATTCAGTCAAGCTTGCTACTTTCAAAACTGAGATTTTTAATAATCTTAAAGATATAAGATACACAAAAGGAACAAGGGGCCTTGGCAACCAAAATAGAATGCCCTACCAGTTGGCGATTCAGGCTTAAGAGTTGTGTTATTCCTTTACATTGTTACTTGAGGTAAGTACAAAGTTTTACTACATTATTTCACATGAAGACCTAATATATGTGCATTATAATATATCTGATATAGGGTTGCAATCAATAGGCTCCATTAGAATTTGAAGTTATTACACATATCTAATTACATATATAATATCGATAGTTACAAATATGATAATCTAGTATTTAATAATACATGAATGTATTGTTGAAGTGAAATATATTATTACATTGTTTAATCATAAGCTATTTACGTTGTAAACACTGAATGCTTACTTTGTCCACTTGGGATTTTAGCCTTCTGGATGTATTGTTTAATAAAACTATAAACATCTGCCATCAGCGCATACCGGAAATAATTTGGAACACCAGTGTCTCCTGATAACAACACAAAGCTAAATCGATTAAAATACTTAATAAGTAAAAGTGTCTGGTAGTATTAGTATCATACAGTTTACTGTAGTTAATGATCAGACCGTTTAGGAAGCAATCAATACAAATACAATAACGTGAAGATTGTTTAGGAATGGTTGTTCATGTAATGCAATTATGGTAATAACCGATGTTAACAACAATTGCCAATCACATTTGGTAAGGCTATTAAAGGCACATATCACAATTAATTTGGATCATTGTTTAGGAATGGTTGTTTATGTATGTACATTATTGATATGATCACAAAAGTTGCAAATCAATGGTTGAGAATGATAAGAGCACATATTTTACCCATACATTACTAGTATATATCGCCAGACTATTCAAGAACAGTCACATGTCTGTTAGCGAATGTTCTGTGGAATGAAATACCATCAAATATAAATTGCCTGAACATTTTGTCATCTCCAATAGGACATTTTTAGGATCAATACAAAACCTGGAAGTGATAAGATTCTGGAAATTCTCGTGTTACAATAAAATTAGGTCGGTGTGTCAACAGTACTCTTCTATTATGTATATTAGTATAAACTAGTAAGTTAGAACCTAGATGCTAAGTGTTTGCAGTATGTTTGGTAATGGGGTATTAAATAAATTAAATTTTTTAAATACACAATACTATCTTATTCATCTGTGGTATGTGTTGCCTAACATATTCGACAACTTTGAGTTATGTGAAATAGATTCACGATTAATTTTCAATCGTACATAATGAAGAAACATTCATCAATACACAGTGACACGTTCCTTAGACTCCGTGACATTTTGATTAATGGAGAAACCTTTCAAAGCAATCTCTTTCAAATTATTCATCGAAACGAATAAAGATGGACAACTTGATTTGCTTTCAAGTTTTTCACATTATCCGAATTATGCTGAGGCTCCGAATTGATAACGTTTGCCATCTATGTTTAGAGGTAATTTTAAAAGACGATTACGACTTTCTTGTTAAAACAGAGCGGATGGTTACACAACTATATCTTCTGGTAATATGTCAGAAGTTTCATTATCTGTATATTTAATAAGTTTTGAGTAAAATGATGTATCCAAATATCAGACACAATTAAAGGCGTCAATTTCTTTGTTAATTTATATGGATCGATCCTGCTCTAATAGCGTGTGCGTTTCTAAGTCATTTAAAACGAATGATTGCATAATGTATAATAAGTAAGAGAAACTCACGGTTTAAACTGTCTCTTATTTTTGTTTATGTTTTATTAATTATAGTTCAATGTATAAATGTGTTTTGTGTATATACTAATTGAAGCACTCAAAGAAACATGTTTTATATACCATATTAACCTTATTTTATAATATGTGTGTCTGTATATGCTTCTTTGACAATTACAATGGAAGTCCAATAAAACTTCGCAATATACGTTAATTTAATGTTCATATTGTAATATCCGTGTATATGTCTCTTACTATATTTGTTATAATGTATATGTGATTAGAATGTTGTAATAACAAGTTTATAAATTGAAAAAAAGTAGAATACATGTTGAATTTTGCGTCACAAATTTTCGTATTGAATAATATACATAAATCATAACGAATAACGAATAATTCCATAAAGCGCGGCATTACATATATCGTACCTATTGCCGCAGTTTGCTCGTTCCTCGTCGTGCCATGGTTACGCACAATACAGTGTTAAGCCTATACTCTGATAACTTATCAACGGAAATTAAATTATGTGTAAGGAAAAGCTACGTACCACTCGGAAACATAGCAACGACAATTTCTACGTAAGTTTTACAATGACGAAATTATATTATTATCAATTGGAAACGTGTGATCTAATCATGCCTTTAAACGTTTTTTAAAGGCCAATACGTTAAATGGAATGTTCCTAGGCGATGCTCACAATTTTATTATGTATGTTGTGTGTTGCGTTGTCGCGTGTATATGTGTGTATACCGGTTAAAGGCACCGGCTTCATCCGATAAATAAGGAAAATATTGGAGTTAAGAAACATTAGGTCCTGCTTAATGCATTTGTGGTTTATTGTTAGTATCATTGCAGGAAAACCTGTATGTCAACTAATACAAAACTTGTTAATCTGATGGCTTACGAAAATTAGTGTTTTATTCATTAGTGTCAATTCATTACGCTGTACATAAGTACATATTGCTTGCATGTTTTTGTTTTTTTATATGTAAGTAGAAAACATAACAGAAAATTTAATCTGCAATTGTGCCTTAAGTTAATATTTCCCTCAAGATTTTCGTCAAGCCCAGATAACAGTATATAAATGATTCAGTACCTTTTCACTATCGTTTTGTAACGTATTTCTGGGGACAATAAAGATCAGGTTCAAGGGCGGATATGTTTTACCGATTATGATTGGAAAAGATCGTGTTTGCACAATCAATATCATCGGTTTACAATTCATATGCATTTGTGTACTATACATTAGAAATGAATCAGCTTTGGTTGAATATTTGATGCATGTTCACTAATTTAAGTGTAAATGAACATAACATTTGTTTCAATGTTTCAAGACAAGTAGATATTACATTTGGTAAGTACTTAACAAGCACACCAGGAGAGTGAACGCCAAAGTTATTTAAAACATAGTTGTTGAAAATAATTTATTTTACCATCCTATTTAATCTGCCATGTTGTCCTTTTTCGTATCCCTTGCAGTCGCCTACAGGAACAGCGTTATTGGCCGCCAGTATGTTTTATTATTAAATTGCTAAGCACATGTCAGAAAGAGATATCGTGGCGCTTGCAATGAGCATTTTTGTTTTGTGACATATGTTTATCTATGTGTAGTAGTTTACTGAATAGTTTATCCATTCCGCTGCCTTTGGAAATAAGAGTGTAAATGCAGCTCAATTTCACAAAGAACAATGATAAACGATGGACGCAAACACGGAAATGACTCATGATGAATGTAGTATATTGATTATTTAACATCTGCGTTATACGTTTCATGAACAAAATCGGGACAAGTTTCTTTTGTCGTAACGATGATACAACGCCAATGCAAATCGCATCCGTCTGTGTCTTATTCTAGAAGATCTGATCTTATAGTGAACAAGATTTCTTTTAATCTTTAGGAAACAATTAATCCGTCATAAAAAAATCATTACACTCATGTACAATCCTCCTGTGCTAACTTCCCTACAGACAAAAAGGCAATGTTCGCAGCGTGCAAATAAGCATTAGAATGATTTGAATAGCCATGCATATGTTTTCGTATTGCGAAGTAATAAATCGTTAGCCAGAAAAGTATAACGCATGTGTCTTTCACCATTTAACGAGTCCCTCCACTAATTATATCCCGAAAAAAAACCACAGATAAACGTTCCATGATTAAATGACTTTAAAAAGGAGATTAATCAGAGTACGAGCATTAAAGATATACGTCTGCATTTTCGTCGGTCGTTGTTCCCAGAATACACTATTTTCTTTTGTGTTATATTTTCATTTTAAACCATTATTAAACCGTTATACTGTCAAATATTTATCATCGCAACGATTTGTTGTTATCAATAAATAGTCCGTACTTAAATGTTTAATTGTGGTTCTTGTTTTAATCGTCTCTCCTTCTATTCATCTAAGCCTCACAATTTTTTAAAGTTATACAATACATAAATAAGTTTTACGAATGCAAAATGATATCCATCCATACTTGCATAATTGTTATTGGTCATGGCTTTGTAACGTAAAATATACTGATTGCACAAATATATTTATTATTTTGCCTCACATGACTTGCCCCTGTTAAATATAAGTATACTCAGCATTCGCCAATTTTTATTATTAAACTTCACGTTATCATTTCTCACTAAAATGCATATACACTTCAGTTGACAACATATTGCCTTCTGCCGGATTGCCATCCACACGTGGGCATACTAACGTTGATCCACTGTTTCGACAAGACAGCAAGAATGTGCAGCTCGTGGTCAATTAACAAACTTGTCCGTTTTCGTTTCATGCGAACAATGCTAACTAGAAACACGATTCGTGTGTGTAATCGCCGTGACTTGTTAGAAGGTAGCTGTTATTTGTTCCTAAAACACTTATGCGATAATCAATAAAGCGTTAAAAAGCAATTTCAGATAAAGATGATACAACTGGGTTTAAGTGCGATTAACGAAACAAATTAACTCGTCCCAATTTCGGCGTACAGACTCTGAGGATGCTTAAATCAATCAAGTGTTTTTACAGACAATGCTCAACAAGACGTTATTGTAATTGAGTTCTTTTTATCATTCACATAACTTTTTCATGCAAACAAGAAACACGATTTGTTTTTGAAATCACAACGACTGGTCAGAACGTAGGCGTATCTTCGAGTTTTCAAAACCATATCGTGTTTGTTCATTGCGTTTTAATTTGAATTTATGGCATGTTTACAACAAACAAAACGTGGCCCAATTTCACAACAAATTGACAATCCTCCGTAAGGATGCTCATCCAGTTCGGATGGTATGGTACGCAACTGCTTTTGATATATTTTTAACAAATACACCAAACATTTATTGGGTTTTTAATTCTTAAAATTCAAAACAAAGTTTCTTGAAACGTTAATCCAGTCTGAGACGCATGGTATTTTGAGAATTGAAGACGCTTCGTGTTTTTACTGATTTTAATAAATGTGGCGTGTTATGAGAAAACTGGGAAAAATGCACAGGCTAATCAGGGACGACCCTTTCCGCCTCAACTGGATTTTCGCTAAAAAGAGACATCTTTTAAACGAAAAATTCCATAAAAGCGGAAATTGTCGTCCCTGATGAGCCTGTGCGAACTGCACAGGCTAATCTGGGATGACACTTTACGCACAAGCATTTTGTCCAGTTTTCTCAGAACACGCCACAAATGCGCGGTAATTACTTCAATTGAAACACAACATCCTGTCAACTTAACATGTCTAAATATATCTTAAAGCGCTCAGAGAACTTAGCGGTATAGCAACGTAAAGACGGCTGGGTATCCCATTTCATAAATTAATTTATTTCTTTTGTATTTGTTCGGTATTGTAAAAAAATAATTAATTCCTTGATGATGAAAAGGCGTCACGACAACACTCAACAAACACTCTAAAACATTGTCTCGGGTTGACATTACGCACTCACTCCTTTAAGGTAGTCAATATCTATATGTTATTGTTCGGCAAATTATATAATTTCACCCACAATAACCTTCAGCGTCCAAAGATGCTAAGCCTGTCCACTGTTTTCACAAATTATATCCAGTACGCATTATTTGCAATTCCATTTGCATTTATAATGAGCAGTATGTGATGGTTCAGATCGGCGTCGGAAATCGGCATCGGCGATAAAAATAAGTAATATGCCGAATGAAATTGCATTGCAGGGACTGATATGCCCATATCTGTTTTCGGGAAACATGGTACACTTATAAGACAGATATTGCTGGGTATGAATCATGCGCATCACGTCTTGAAAGCGCTTGGTCATTAAAAGATTCAATTATTCTTCTTGTAAAGTTTCTGTTAGATCGGACAATCCCATTGACTTATACAGGCGATGAAAATATTGACGCACGTTTGGTTGTTGCGTCAGGTGGGAGAATGTCAAGTAGGTAAATGTGTTAAATTGTAAACTCTTAGAAAGGGTTCGTAATTTACATCTTCAGTGACTGATTGGTCCGTTTAAAATTATTTGCACATGCGTCGTTTTAGAATTTGGAGGATTTGTGTTGCCCTACAACTGGCAATAAAGACCAATAATGGGTTCTTGTTTATTATATGAATGCAGGTAACATGTTTAAAAACGTGTAGTCGTTCAATAAGCGTAGTGGGTTCGAACCCCACTGGAGTTCCTTTGATCTCCCCCAAAGACACCAAGTACTGGTTATAGTCCCAGGAAACGGACTCTAGAGCGTTTATATAAACCTACAGCTTTCGATGCAATCGAGCAAAAATTAATAGGTTTAAACTAATAAGCGTAGTGTATTGTATTGTATTTATAGTATATACATACTCATACATTTGTTTTAGTCACATAATAAAACAAAACACTTTTCTCAATTCTTCAATGTGGGCATTTTGACCAACCATTCAGGATGTTATTAAATTCATACATTTATGGCTCAGGTGTTTGACATATATTTTGTCAGAATTGCCAATTGAAGCAATAACGTGTATTAAATAAAATTTAGTTTTTGCATATGACATTGTATTGTATTGAACATTTTATTTTAAATTTGAATTGTCTTCATAAAGTTGTGTTTAATGCAACTTCTTACGCATGGGAGCTTTCTTCCAACAGTGCATCACACTGTCATCATTCCATTAATCTTGTGTGTGAAGACAATTATTCAATCAAGTACTACATGAACAGTTTTTAATCTGTTTTGAGAACCAATGACGCTGATATATAAATGGTGAATCGAGCAATAAATAAGGAACTATATCGTTGCACGAAACATATCAAATTTACAATATCGGTTACAAAAGTGGACAAATGGTGTGTTTTTTATGTGTGGGACACATATGCCTGTGAAAATGAGACAGTGTGTTTGTATTTCATGTNAGCACCGTGGCCCTGTCACACAACAGACACCATGTAAGTATGAGCTGACAGGGAAACCAGTGGAGGAACTGTGTACATCAATTCTAACAAATGATTATTGTGTTATGGGGCATTGACAAGTACAAATTCTTATTGTTTCCTATTTCTATACTTCCAGATATCACAGGCGTGGCAGTCTCTACTGGTGCTGTACAGTGCTAGCATGCCTGTATTGACAGACAGTAAGCACCCCAGTCAGACAAGAACATTCTCTGTGCTGTCAGCGACGTCTGCCCCCTGTGCACAGGAGAAAACAGACACTGACAAAGGTACAGTCATGCGTTTCTATGGCAATGATTGTTGAAAGATTAAGAAAGCAAAGTTCTAAATGCAGTACCATTATTAGAGTAATCTAATTACCAAAATGAGGTCCTTAGGTATAACACGTGACCAAGTACCCTTCCGGCTATCAGGAATATTTAGTCCGGGTCATATTTTGACTACTATGTATGACCTGAAACTTAATAGGTAGATTGATTAGACATGACAATGACAGTTCATGTTCAAATTCAGATAAAATGTGCATTTATCTTTGTGAATAAATGTTTGTATCACTTTGTTTTGAGTTTTATTAGAATGTATTAATTTGTTCTCTTTTGGTTTGAAATAACTCTATGAACTTGTTTTGTGTTTGTAGGCAAGACTGCTAAAGAAGCCAAGACAGACACTGATGTGGATGAAAGGACCCTTGATGGAACGTCAGGTAATTAGAATTGATCCACGCTCTGTGAAAAGGGGGTTTAATGCATGTGTGTAAAGTGTCATCCTAGATTAGCCTGTGCAGTCCACATAGGCTAATCAGGGACGACACTTTCCGTTTTTATGATATTTTTTCGTTTAAAGCAAGTCTCTTAGCGAAAATCCAGTTTATTCTGAGAGTGTCGTCTCTTATTAGCCTGTGCGGATGGCACAGGCTAATCTGGGACGATACTTTACGCACACACATTAAGCCCAGTTTTCCAAAAACGTGGCTCATTTGTGGCGCTCATTTTAGGGAATTCCGATGACGATGGTGACCCAAATGAGATGTCTGACAGCAAGTTGGCGAGTATAGCCAGGGGCCAGGTGAACCCTGACTGGGACATCCTGTTTGGGGACGGGGAGCCAGGGGCTGAGGATTTCTTCATGGGACCTGACAAGGTGAAGAAAAAGGTAGGTGCCTGGGGCTGCATTCATAAAACATCTTAAAATAAATGGGGTCAGATCCAAGAATTAACTAAAGTTATGCTCGTTTAAGGATAAGGAGCCAGGTGATTTCTACATAAAGCGTATACTGTCAATAGAAAGGTAGGTGCATTCTGCCTGGGGCTTCATTCCTTAAACATCATCACTCTGTTTTGAGTTATACCTGTTTAAGGTATTGAGCAATGGGCTGAACATTTCTACATGGAGCCTGATTAATATATCATATATAGTAATATATTGTCTTGATTAATATATTCTGTAGTCTAGAATAAACACCTGAGGTTAACCTTTATATTGGGCGTCTGTGTATGACATATCTTAATTTCATATTAAGATAGGTACACAGACTCTGGACGTCATTCATATTTCAGACACATCTGGGATCAAAGTCCAGAAGCATTTTATGTCAGCCTTTAATATTTGGCATTTGGTCAAGGACTGTATTCCAAAGGCATTGTCATTTTATGGTATAAAATTGTCAGTGTGTGTTGAGCCATATATAGAAACATCAGATATTAATCTTTAAATAAAGTATAACTTCTTTAACACGAGCATTGATACCGTGAATACCTATGAAAGCTCGAACAAATCTCACAGTCCCTGCAAATTACCACCTTTAACCTCAGCATTTATATTGAAAATTCAATAACTCACATATACAATAAGTATATGCAATGATCCCTAAATTCTATGCAGTATTGACATTTANCCCCCCCCCCCCCCTAACTCGAGGAGGTTATTCACACCTCTGTTAAAGGATTGTCTTATAGGGGAAAATCATTTGCATCTTGTGATAGCTGCTAACAAATTAAGGGGCTGTGTTATCAACACTTGTAAATAAGAAGACTTTAATAATTTAAAAATGTATACTGTATACCCTTACTTTTATTAACTTTATTATCTTAAACATTTGTGTGTAAGTTTTCCAGTTGACGTCATATAACGTCATATAAGAACTTAACATTTTACTGAAGTTTTCCATCTTCTCGATATGTACGAATTGATAACAAGAAAACCTTTGATAACTCGAGAATTTCTGTCATACGGTTGTGACCTCGAGTTAAAGAAGTTTTACTGTATTAAAAAAAAATTGTAATATATTATAAATTTAAACCCGTGGGTTTTATACGGAGCACAGGATTTTGTCAGCGGCAAATATTCACTATTTAATACTTCTCAACACTCTGTAAATATAAAAACAACATTCAGAATCATTATGATTATTAAAGTAAGGTTAAATTAGGTCTTCTATTAACCCTTTACCACTCAGATACAAAATTTGACAACTTCATATTTCCTTAGAAAATAAAGTTTAATTTAAAACCTTTCTTACTAGATTCAAATGTAAAAGGCTTCATTTTCAACCATAAGGTACTGATGAGCAGCAAACAGCATAAAACCTCAACAGTCTGCGAGCTACTCGCAGGCTGTTCTGGTTTTCTGCTGGTTGCATATAGCCATTTTCACTTTGCTTCTGAGTGGGAAAGGGTTTAAGCTATTTCACACTTCCCAGGACTGGTCTCTACCCCACGAGGCTTTCTTCCCGCGGCACGAGATCCACGACCGTGAGGCGCCGTTTGAGTCCCTCACCGACAGCAGCAATTTCTATGACAGCACTGTGGATTATGAACCTCCCAGCAACGTGCCTGCCACTAAAACAGGTACATCAGGGAACAAAACAAAAAAATGATTATAATGAATTTATTGTGAATAAAATAAATACTAAGCATATGATAATAATATTACAATATGAATGTAAATGCAGATTTTTGAACTTTCACAGATGTTCTTTTGATTGTATACTACTTTTATCTTGGTTATGTGAGATGAAGCATAGTTAGAAACTACACATCCTGACAAATATGTGTGAAGCACAGTGTGTCTGGATTTATAACCATATTTCCAATAAGGAATGACTACAATAGATAATTACCTAAAAGCAGGGAAGCAAGACCAAAAGGAAAGTTGGAACATATTTTTTTTAAATCTAGTCACATTAACTCAGAGGATGAAATCACCTGCCAATTGTAAGCACTAACAGAAATAAACAAATGTAAAATGTGTTTATTTCACATATTCACATTATATAGGAGGGTTAGATCACCTGTCATGTTTTAGAAGTGCAAGAAATAAGCTTAAAATGAACAACGTTCATTTCACATATTCCCCTGTTTTCAGGGGAGATCACTCAGTGTTCATGTTACTTATTCCCTTGTTTTCAGGGGAGACCACTCAGTGTTTATTTTACATATTCCTCTGTTTTCAAGGAGGGACCACTTAGTGTTCATTTTACATATTCCTTTGTTTTCAGGGGAGACCACTCAGTGTTCATTTTACAAATTCCCTTGTTTTTAGGGGAGACCACTCAGTGTTCATTTCACCTATTCCCTTGTTTTCAGTGGAGACCATTCTGTGGTCATTTAACATATTCCCTTGTTTTCAGGGGAAACTACTCAGTGTTCATTTCCCATATTCCCCTGTTTTCAGATGAAACCACTCAGTGTTCATTTCTTATGTTTCCCTGTTTTCATGGGAGACCACTCAGTGTTCAATTCACATATTCTCTTCTTTTCAGTGGAGACCACTCAGTGTAAATTTTACATATTCCCTGGTTTTCAGGGGAGATCACTGTGTTCATTTTAAATATTCCTTTGTTTTCAGGGGAGACAACTCAGTGTTCATTTCACATATGCCCTTGTTTTCAGGGGAGACCACTCAGTGTTCATTTTACATATTCCCTTATTTTCTGGGGAGACCACTCAGTGTTCATTTCACATATTCCCCTGTTTTCAGGGGAGACCACTCAGTGCTCATTTTACAAATTCCCTTGTTTTTAGGGGAGACCACTCAGTGTTCATTTTACAAATATCCTTGTTTTCAGTGGAGACCTCTCAGTGTTCATTTTACAAATTCCCCTGTTTTCAGGGGAGACCACTCAGTGTTCATTTTTCAAATTCCCTTGTTTTCAGGGGAGACCACTCAGTGTTCAATTTACAAATTCCCTTTTTTTTAGGGGAGACCACTCAGTGTTCATTTCACATATTCCCCTGTTTTCAGTGGAGACTACTCAGCTTACGAGACTGAACGTTGACACAAGCTTGCTGAGTTGGCCAGACTGGGGCTTCACTGGCCACATTGTCAACTTACTCAAGAGCCTGGCTGCAGAGGTATGTGCAGGGAGTTGCTTCTCTTATGTAACAGTGCCCATTCAAAGTACCCATTCAGCAAACCAAATATAGTTTGTTTACGTGTTTTAAGCTCACCTGAGCACAACGATTCTCATGGTGAGCAATTGTGATTGCCTTTTGTCCGTCATGCACCGTCAACATTTACTTTGTTAACACTCTAGAGGCCACATTTACGCATTGTCCGATCTTCATGAAACTTGGTCAGAAGATATGTCCCAATGATATCTTGGACGAGTTGGAAAATGATTCTGGTTGGTTGAAAAACATGGCCTAAGGGGGGTGGCCATTTTTCCTTATATGGCTATAGAGTAAAACCTTGTAAACACTCTAGAAGTCACGTTTATTGTCCAATCTTCATGAAACGGGGCAGTTTTCGATATATGGCTTTAGTGAAAACTTGTTGACGCTATATGAGCCAAATTTATTGGCCAATCTTCATGAAACTTGGTCAGAAAATTTGTTCCAATTAAATCTTGCCAGAGATTGAAACTGGGTCATATGAGCTCAAAAACAATGTCACTAGGTCAAATATAAAAAAAAATGTTAAAATTCACTTTTTTGGTTCAATCTTTATGAATCAGCTTGCATTTGTATGCCCCCGGTAGGGTGGCATATAGCAGTTGAACTGTCAGTCCATCCGTCCGTCAGTCTGTGCATCCGTCTGGAAACTTTAATGTTGGTCGTAACTTTTGCAATATTGAAGATAGCAACTTGATATTTGGCATGCATGTGTATCTCATGAAGCTGCACATTTTGAGTGGTGAAAGGTCAAGGTCAAGGTCATCCTTCAAGGTCAAAGGTCAAAAAAAAATAAAAAAAAGTTAAATGCATGTGAATCTCATGGAGCTGCACATTTTGAGTGGTGAAAGGTCAAGGTCATCCTTCAAGGTCAAAGGTAACTTTTTTTCTTTTTTTTCAAAGCGGCGCAGTAGGGGACATTGTGTTTCTGACAAACACATCTCTTGTTTCAGAATAGTCTAGTTCCTTTGGCTATCAGGTGAGCGCCTTAGGACCCATGGCCCTCTTATTTGTCCAATCTTCATGAAACTTGGTAAGAACATTTGTTCTAATGATATCTGGTCTAAGTTCGAAAATTGTTCCCGTACGTTGCAAAACATGGCTGCCAGGGGCGGGGCATTTTTCCTTGTATGGCTATAGTAAAACCTTGTTAACTCTTTAGAAGTCACATTTATGGTCCAATCTTTATTAAACTTGGTCAGAACAATTGTTCTAATGATAGCTCGGCTATCGAGTTATGGTTCGTGGAAAAATATGGCCACCAGGGGAAGGGGCATTTTTCCTTATATGTCTATAGTAAAACCTTGTTAACACTCTAGAAGTCACATTGTTTGTCCAATCTTCATAAAACTTGGTAAGAACATTTGTTCTAATGATATCTGGGCTAAGTTCAAAAATGGTTCCCGTACGTTGCAAAACATGGCTGCCAGGGGCGGACATTTGTCCTTATATGGCTAAAGTAAAACATTGTTAACTCTTTAGAAGTCACATTTATGGTCCAATCTTTCTGGAATTTGCTCAGAACATTTGTTCTAATGATATCTTCGCTGAGTTCAAAAATGGTTATGGTTTGATGAAAAATATGGCCGCCATTGGGCGGGATATTTAACCTTATATGGCTATAGTAAAACCTTGTGAACACTCTAGAAGTCACATTTTTATTCTAATCCTCATGAAACTTGGTCCGAACATTTGTTCTAATAATATCTGGACTGAGTTCCAAAATGGTTCCTGTTTGTTGAAAAACATGGCCGCCAGGGGGCTGGGCATTTTTCCTTATATAGTAAAACCTTGCCCTCTTGTTATTATAAACCTCCCCCCCCCCCCNCCCCCCCCCCCCCATCAAAAGAAGTTTGGCGGGGTATATTGAAGTCACTCTTATTTAGTTTGTCCGTTTTTTCTGTCCGCATGTTTTTGGTGGAGCAGACTACTTCCTCATTGTTTTAAGTGATTAATTTGACCTTGAAATATATCAAGGCCATTAAGTGTAATGGGCCCTTTGATATTGCCATGGGCATGGCGGCTTTTTAAAATGGTATCAATTTGTGGAGCTTGCTACATGAGCATTTCTCAAGCAATAAAGCTTTCAAACATGTAATCGCCATGAATTGTAGATTTTCAAGACACAACTAATCACAATGATCTACTGTAGCTATGTGCTCTACAACTTAGATATGGGCATGGCTGCCATGACTGGTGACAAAGCCTTGCAGGGGTTTTAGTAATTTATGTGACAAAGCTCTAGTTAGAATTTCCACTCAATATTTCAAAAAGTTTGAATCAGATCATCATGAATCTTGATGATAATGTCCTAGTCCATAATGCCTTATCCTAGTTTGGTAACCAGCCATATCATATGAAGCAATTTAGAATTATGGCCCTTGAATTATAAAAAATTTGCAAAATAAACCTTGTGTGTTCTCTCAAATAGTTTTAATCGTATCATCTCCATAATTGGTGAAAATGTTAATGGGCATAATATCTCAACCAAGTTTGATAACCAGCCAGATTGCATGATGCAATTTTGAATTATGGCCCTTAAATTATCCCAGATTTGTCAAATTGATGTTGTGTGTTAAGTGTTGTTTTTTTCAATAACTTTAGTGTTCATAAACCAATCTTGATGAAAGTTGCAGTAAGCTTGAAAAGAGACCTAGCTTGGGATTAGATCTGCAGCTTGTAAGGTCAAGGTCATGGTCACTGCTACTGAAAATAAAAAAACTATTTCCGCAATTTAATTTGTGTTTGGATGGTGGTATTGCCTTCTTTGTGTGTAGACCTGGCTTGGTATCTTATATGGACCAGTTGGATAAAGGTCAAGGTCACTGTTGCTCAAAAATGAAAAACAGTCTCTACTCAATAACTTGAGTTTAGATGGAGGTATCGAGCTAAAATTGTGTGTGTAGGTAGAATACATGCATACCAAGCATTGGATTCCTTTTGGAGAAGTTTGGGTTAAGGTCAGTGTTTCTATAAATATAACAAATGTGTTCACATTTGCTTTAGTGTTATGTGAATTGTGATGAAATTATGTTTCTTTGTTGCTTAAAACGTGCAGACCTAGCTTGGAATTGCATGTTTGGGCCAGTCAGATCAAGGTCAATTTCATTGTAACTTAAAACATTAAAACTGTTTCTGCTAAAAACTTTAGTTTGGATATTGCATTGATATATTGTGTAAAGGAAGTTTACCTGCAGATCTAACTTGAGGTTTTGCTCAATTATTTTAATAAAATAAGATGAATATGTTCAATCTTGAAGACCAGTCCAGGTTTTATAGCATTATCATGTTTCTTGTTGTCTCCATTATTTTCTGTGCCATCATTTCTACAACAAATCAATACCTCCTTATCAGATCAATGTTTCCCAGACCTTTAATATTGTGTGACAATTTGACCCTCTTGTTTTTGCAACTAAACTGATAAATATATTTTACTATGTTGTGCTCTGGCACGGAAAATCTTTGTTATTTATGGGCAGTTGTAAAATGATAATTTTGTCTATTTGCGAGTACCATTGAGTTTGCCATGTTACCAGGGTGATGTGCAGACCCCGGTTACCATGCTGATAGTGATGAAGGACCAGATACGGGCTCACATTGACACTGACCTCCAAGAAGACTGGTTCATGTCATATCTAGGTATGTATGTCACTGTGACTGGTTCATGAAAGAGTTGTCCTTGATTTGCCGATCTGGGAGGAATACATTTGATGCAAATCTACTAAGGCAAAGAAAATGAATTCTGCGTTTCCACTAACTTAAAAAAATATTAGGGTGGGGAGGTCAGCCATATACCTTTTATTTTTCTTTACCTTGTTTTATGATATGCAAGTTATTTCCTAGTTTATTTTTTATTTTTTTCAATAACGAATATCTGTCTTATCTTCTCTATCTGAATATGTTAAAGTTAATTTAGGGAACAAGATCAATTGAAGCAAAAATTTTCGAAAACTGAAACTGGAATACCAAAAAACAACAATTTAGAGTCAAAACTAAAATTAGTGTCAGTCCTGTGAGTGGCAACAAACATCTCTTTACACCTAAACCCGACTGGCGGAGGATCTCTTGTCTTCGTCTTCAGGTCCCCCCAACGGCCAGATTGGTAAAGGGAATGATGATGAGGATGACGATAACGTGCATTAAATGTTTTTCATTATAAACAAAATTCTAGAGTTGCTGGGTCGGTTCAAGCTGTGGTCGATAGCGAACCACGTGATCAAGCTGAGCAACCTGCCGGGGATCTCCATGTTGAACCAGCAGTCCACCACCATACATGTCAACTGTAACGTGTGTAACCGTCTCCTCACACGCTCCGGCTGGCTCTGTGACAGATGCAAGATGATCACCAATGTGTGCTCTATATGGTAAGGAAGTCTTATGTTTTAAATGTCTGCACAGGCTAATCAGGGACGACATTTCCTCCTATTGTTGTATTTATGTTTAAAGAAAGTCTCCACTTAGCGAAAAACCAGTTAAGGCGGAAAGTGTCGTCCCTGGTTAGCCTGTGCGGACTGCACAGGCAAATCTGGGACGACACTTTAGGCACATGCATTAAACCGCATTTTCCCAGAGCGAGGCTCAAATTTAAGTTACAATGCAGTCCACAATGATACACGTCAACTGCAACATGTGCAACCGTCTGCTCACACGCTCTGGCTGGCTCTGTGACAGATGCAAGATGAACACCAATGTGTGCTCTATATGGCAAGGAAGTTTTACGCTGCCTTAAATGTTTGCAAGCCATGGGCCTGTCTTATCATACATAATACTGCAAATGAGCCTCGCTGTGTGAAAGCGGTTTAGTGCATGTGCGTAAAGTGTCATCCCAGATAAGCCTGTGCAGTCTCAACAAGCAAATCAGGGATGACAATTTCCACTTATATGGTACTTTTCGTAGCGAAAACCCAGTTTGACGGAAAGTGTTGTCCCTGATTAGCGGGCTGCACAGGCTAATCTGGGACAACACTTTATGCATAGGCAACAAACCCTGTTTTTCCAGAGCGAGGCTACAAACTAAGTTACTCTAACCTCATATATTAGTTAACTTCAGTAATTTCTTTCAATTTTTAATATGGTCTATTTTAGCAACATATTCATCGTCATTTTTTATTTGTTTCTGGCGGAACATTTAGTCATTTCTTAAGTTTATTATAATATCTTTGATATGAAAAATCCCTGTGTCCTTTTCTCTGAAGTTTGACCAGCTTGCTTAGGCAATATGAGTGCAAGACTGTCAATCTGGGGTTAATCATTTCAATCCCAGTCCCGGCAACATTTCTTCTTTGGGGCTTTGTCATGAAATAAGTGCTAGGGCCTGTCTCCATTTACCTCTGATTTCAATAGGGCTATTGCGAGTGCAGTTAGTTCTAAATGACCGCTGTTAGTTTGACCATTCATACTTTTGTCTAGTATACAGTGTAGATGGATTTTCAAACATCTTGGCAGAAGTGATTATTAATATTAGATGGAGTGTCTTCCCAAGAACCAGGCTGAATTTGTATGCATAGAATCCTGGTCGAAGGTCAAGGTCACAGCTGAAGGAGAAAGTTCAACACTTAACAGCAATCTCAATCAATTTGTGAAGAGCATACATTTGTCTCACATGAATGGATTTCCAAATGATTTGGCAGAAAATTACAAACATATTTAGCCCTTTGCATGCTGGGAAATTTGTCGTCTGCTAAAATGTGGTTGGCTGAATTTCTAAAATTAGCATTTTCTTTGATTTTTTTTCAACGGATACTATCAGAATAGCAAACAGTTTGGATCCTGATGAGACGCCACGTTCTGTGGCGTCTCATCTGGATCAAAACTGTTTGCAAAGGCCTTCAAAATTCGGTTCCAGCACTGAAAGAGTTAGACTGAGTTGTGCACCTTAGAGCCATATCCGTCAAGGTCACAATTGAAGGTTAAAGGTCTAATATAAGAATTTTGTGTTAGACTTTGTCCAATCTTAACCTAAAAAAGAATAACTTTGTGACAATGGCAGTCATTTCAATTGGAGTGACGATCTAAATAGTAAGGGAGGTGGGGTGGAGGTAGTTACAACGATATACCTATAACTAAACCATGCATTGCATGATATCAAAATTACTTCGTACATATATTCATCTTTATGAGAAAATGTGTCACCAGCAAGAACCACATGGCTATCTTTAATATCAAAGTTAAAATATAAGGTTAAAGGGAAAAATACAGGCTTCATTAAAGAATTTCGAAATAAATTTGCACAAATGTTCACATATATAAGACTATGTATCACACGCAATAACCGAATGACTACCAGTACCTTTTATGATTATGTCAATCTTTTAAGTCAAAGGTCATAACACAGGAATATTTTATCTGAAAATCAAATCGCTGAAGGCACTGAATTTGTTCGCTGTTGTATAATCTTAGACGCAACTCAGTTTTCAAAAGTATGTTATAGCTTTTTATATCGCAAGTTTGAAATGACCACAACCCATTCAAATTTATAAAGAGTGTGTCTTAAAGCACAGGTCGAGATGTGTTTTATGTCCCCCAGTATATACTGGGGGACATAATGTTTTTGCCCTGTTGGTTGGTTGGTCTGTTGGTTTGCGCCAACTTTAACATTGGCCATAACTTTGCAATATTCAACATAGCAACTTGACATTTGGCATGCATGTGTATCTCATGGAGCTGCACATTTTGAGTGCTGAAAGGTCAAGGTCATCCTTCAAGGTCAAAGGTCAATTATATGGGTCAAAATTGCTCATTTTTGCCATAACTTTTGCAATATTCAACATAGCAACTTGATACTTGGCATGCATGTGTATCTCATGGAGCTGCACATTTTGAGTGCTGAAAGGTCAAGGTCATGGTCATCCTTCAAGGTCAAAGGTCAATTATATGGGTCAAAATTGCTCATTTTGGCCATAACTTCTGCAATATTCAACATAGCAACTTGGTATTTGGCATGCATGTGCATCTCATGGAGCTGCACATTTTGAGTGGTGTAAGGTCAATGTCAAGGCCATCCTTCAAGGTCAAAGGTCAAATATATGAGTCAAAATCGCAATAGGGGACATAGTGTTTCACAAACACATCTTGTTTTTTTCAAATCATTGAATACAGCTAATCAGTGTGCACAGGCTAATCTTATTTAACATGCATTAAGCCCAGTTTTCCATGAAAGCAGCCAATATGTACAGATTTCAATGATAAACACTAGACTGGCAAACATTGTCTTACAAGCTGTTAAATACTTTTGAATACATACACACTATGTAGTGTACAGTGGGAACTATAAACAGGCACATGCGGTGGTTAATGCAGACGCTTTTAGCTTTCGTCGTCTGCATAATTTTACTGCAGTTAGCCACACAGGCAGTCACGGGTTACGGTTCCTAGCGTAGTGATTTGCAAAATTGCCTCTACATTATTTGTGAGCTTACGCTCACAAATAAAAATCTGCCATAAAAATTAACCAATTTAAAATGGGCTGGTTTTGTCATGCACAAGTACAACATAATTATATTCTTTCAAGGTCATACTTTAAGATTTAAGAAAAGTAAAAAACAGCTCTATGTCTGTGTCAAAGCGGTATGCAGGAGTATATATCACCACCAGTTAAACATTGAATCAAAATAATCATTGACAGCTAGTAATAAGCCTTGATATCTAGTAAAATATATTTTTAAGGTGGTGGTGGCTTAGTGGATATGGTGTCCACCTAGCAATCAGGAGGTCACAGGTTTGATTCCCATGGTGGGAGAGTTCTTTAGATCTCCCCCAAAGACACCAAGTACTGGTTCTACCCAGGAAACGGACTCGTGAGGGTTTCGATAAGCCTTTGGCTTTAGATGCAATCCAGCTAAAATAAAAAGGTTTAAACTAAAATATATTTTTACTATTCTGTAAAATAAAAATAAAATGGTGTGATTTCAGTTGCCAGCCAGTGAAGGGGATGTTTCTATGGTGCCAGGGCTGTTCCCATGGGGGCCACATGCAGCATATCAAGGATTGGCTCTTACAGAGCAGTGAATGCCCCAAGGGCTGTGGACATGTCTGTGAATACACCTGACATCAGTCTGTGAATACACCTGACATCAGTCAGTGAATACACCTGACATCAGTCTGTGAATACGCCAGACATCAGCCTGTGAATACACCTGACATCAGTCTGTGAATACACCTGACATCAGTCTGTGAATACACCTGACATCAGTCTGTGAATATACCTGACATCAGTCTGTGAATACACCTGGCATCAGTCTGTGAATACACCTGATGTCAGTCTGTGAATACACCTGGCATCAGTCTGTGAATACACCTGACATCAGTTCATGAATACAACTGACGTCAGTCTTTGAATACACCTGGCATCAGTCTATGAATACACCTGGCATCAGTATTGGAATACACCTGACATAAGTCTGTGAATACGTCTAATATCAGTCTTGTATGTTAATACACCTGATATATGTATGTGTTGTCTATGAATACATCTGACATAATTGTTTGACTCGAGTAGATGAAATATGTTATACCAGTGTGTGAGTACATCTGACATAGGGTTAAATGAATACAGTAATGTCTGTGAATATATTTGACACATCAGTCTGTGAATGAATCTAAAACAATGCTGTGAATATAATTGAAACTGGTCTGTGATAACCTGGACATTAGTTTGTGAATTCACCTGATATCGGTCTGTGAAAACACCATATATCTGTCGATTAAACACCTGACAAATGCTGTGAATATAAGAAATCAATGTAAAGGAATATAACCACTTAATCTCTATGTGAATATGTCTGACACAGAAGTATTTGAATACGTCTTAGACAAAGTGTTTGTGAATATGTCTGACACAGAATGTTTGTGATATGTTTGACACAGAAGTATTTGAATATGTCTTACACAAAGTGTTTGTGAATATGTCTGACACAGAAGTATTCATATACGTATTACACAAAGGGTTTGTGTGTATATGTCTGAAACCGAAGTATTTGAATAAGTCTTTCTCAAAGTGTTTGTGAATATGTCTGACACAGAAGTATTCAAATATGTATTACACAAAGTGTTTGTGTGTATATGTCTGAAACCGAAGTATTTGAATACGTCTTTCACAAAGTGTTTGTGAATATGTCGGACACAGAATCTGTGAATACACAGTCTGTAATGTAATGTGACTCTAGTCTGTGAATGCATCTGACAATTTCTGTGATTATGTGTTATAATTGTAAATTAATATATGTAAACAGTTGTGTGCTCAACTCTAAATAAGAGTGTGAATCCAAATAAAACATATTTATGAATCTATTTGACATAGATATGTCTGTGAATATAAGTGTTAAGAATGTGTACATATGTGGCATGTTATGAATACATAATGCACATGATCAAACATGTGAATACATAAATATTTATATGGTTGTATTTTCGTTTATTTAAAATCTGAACACTGTTGTTTATTTATTTATTTATTTCAATATACACACACATATAATTGCAACTGGTTTATTCAAACATATATGTTGACAGTCAGTGAAATGTGTATATTTTCATATAAAATTCAAGCAATCAAATAGAATGTCTGTTTTCTGCAGTTTGAAATGTATTCCATTTTCAGTGGCTTGACAAGCAAGGGATGGGCTGATTAAATATAATTAAATATTTTTACAAACAAAGCCCTGACATGACCATAATGAGGCAGTATTTGCAGTTGCAGAAGATTATACAAGTATGAAAATCATGATGAAATAGGTATAAGTAAACAATGTCATTTTTTAAAATCTTGTACCAATATATCCAAACACGCGTGCGTCATTTTGATTTTGTTTTAGAGAACATACTTGATAAATTGTGATATGGCAGCTCATTCAAACAAATGTTTATTTTAAAAATCGCTTAATATAATTCTCTTCATGAAGTTCTTTATCTCGCCAACACGTTTAATGCCCCCCCCCCCCAGGGAGGCATATAGTAATCGCATCGTCCATCCTTCCATCCGTCAGTCCTTTTTTGTCATTTTCATCTAGTGCGGAGCATAACTCAAGAAGTATCTGTATTAAAGGGATTCAAATGAAACTAAATATAATGATAGAGGGCTTAAGCAGAGAACAAGGACCATAACTTTCTTCAGGATTTACAGAGTTTTTCACCTTAAGTAAATTTCCCTTAGTATTAAAGGAATTTAAAAGAAAACTTTAATCAATTATAGAGTACATGGGTATTAATAGCACAGTACATGTACAACTCTTTTGTCAGTATTTATATTAGTTATTGCCCTAGATGGCTTTACGAGAAATGCTGAATACAAACACTGTAACTATTTACAGAGTTATTACTTAGAAAGATTAGATCGCCCGTGGTCGTTTAAATGTCATTTCAACCATTTTTTTCTGGTTGCAAAGATGTATTTAAAGTGTCTGCCACACAGGACGGCGTTTGCCATAGCCCACGGCGTTCTAAAATGTCAGAGGGCCGCATGATCGACGCGAAATCTTAAAAAAAAGGTATTCTGTGGCGCTCTCTTATGGTATTCGGACGTCCTTGCAGTTTCCTAATTGCGCTCTTACAGCGTCCCTACAGGGTTCAAGACGTTCTCACGGCGCGCGTAGTCTCGCATAGTGTTGAACTTCAAAAGAAGCCGAAGAATTGAATGATTTAACTGTTGCTTGATGAGAAAGAGTTGATAAACAGGATGAAGCTAAACTCTTTCAGCGTTCTCGTGGTGCTCTAGAGGATCTCACATCATTGCTTTGCATTCCCACCGCGCTATATCAAGCTCGCCGTGCATACGCCGAGCGGAGACGATGTCTTCAAACATGCTCAAAATGATTTTCATGTAGTGGCTTTCCAGGTGATGACACGGCGCCCCTATGGCGTTGCCACAGCGATGCTGTCGACAGCGCTCATCTCTGAGTTCAGGCCTTGGGAGGGCCGCCCCGGCGTAACTGGGGTTTCAAAGTAAGAGCAAAGAACGACCACTCTGTTTCTCGGTCAGCAGCTGGAGCGTGCACGTCGCGATTGAGGCGGTTGTGAGCCGCAGAAGATTTTCTTGAAGACTTCTCTGTGAAATCGCCAAGCGGAATGCTAAGGTCCGTTGGTGGATAGTGGTCTCACTACATCGTCTGAAAAGGGTCTGATAGGGGAACCTCTGCGAGCGGCCCTGGTTATCCAACGAGTACCGTCATCCCTCGAGCCGGACGTCCTCTCCCGCTGACTCCCATAACTAGGAAGAATCGCCAAGCGGAATGGTAATGGTCTGTAGGTGGATAGTGGTCTCACTATATCGTCGGCAGAGGGACGGGAGCAGCGGGGCAGCGGAGGTGGCAGCGTAGAGGACGGACGGGGCGGACCTGGAGCAGCGACTTCGAGGGATGGCCTTATGAAGATAATGGAAGTGTCCCAGTACGGCGGTACTCAGTACGCACAACGTGCGGGGGAACCCGTGCAGGGGTTCTGGTCGACGGCTGGTTACGTATAGAGCGGCAATAAAGACGGCGCAGCGCGCTAGGAGCGGGAAGAGATATCTTTGCATATTGTCAGCACTCCCTTGGCGGAGAAGCCTTGTCCTTTTAAGGGTGGGGCAACCAGACATGAACTTTGTGTAATTGTGTACCAGTGCACATTAAGGTATCATTGGCCACCATGCACTGAGTTATTTGGATGACAATATTTCTTTGGCGAATACCCGGGCAGCCGGGGTAAATTAGACCTACTTTTGCTCAAAATAAAATGTTTTCACCTGAAAGGTCACAAGGGCAGGTAAGAACATGAAGTAGTCGTGAAGACTCGGCGATGATTTGTAGATAAACTCTGTTATACACACGACCACACTGGTTGGCGATCGGATTTCGAAATCCATATGGTAAATCGAAAGTGGGTTTATATTTTATTTACTTCCTGTTTAAATCTACCCAACTATCTGATATAAAGATTGGTTTTTACCACGCTTGACAAAAGTCTACTAACCCCTGAAGAGAGAAAACATATTGCTATGGATATATTGTGTTTATACGAACGATAGGTATGTTAATACATGTAACATCACGGGGTATTTGCTGTAACAGAGTCCGAGTGCTTTTTTAGATCTAAGGCTGACACTTTTGCTATGTAAACATATGTTCAAATATAAGCATGTATATCATTCGTATAATCGACTATGTTTTGGGTTTATATACGGAAGTTGGTGTGTTTGACAGGGTTACTATTTTAGTTCGATACTAGACCAAAAGGTAGGCAAAATATACTTCTACCAAAAACGTTATTATCATTTAATCGGTGTAATTAATGGCATTTGATTGATTGATTTATAATACATCCGAAGATTATTACAGTAGCTATTACTTTTCTGTTTAAATAATTAACTTGTCAAGTGCGTTAGATCGACAAAAAAAATAGTCAAAATATATTATATGTTTTTGTTTTGTATTATTCAGCCTCTTAAAGGCTCTATGATGATAATAGCAAATATTTCTGAAAATCTAATCAATCTTTTTTTATTGTCATGAAATTCCCCAAACGTTAGGCGTTTTAAGGTATGTAAAACATTCGATCTGGTAAAACCACTTATTTGTTCATCCCATATGCGGTATATAGACTACCTGTATTAAACGAGGGAAATCAACTTGATATTGGAATGTCGAGTGACAGACTTTGGAGTTGGATTACCGAACATAATTATTGCGTATTAAACCTGCGTATACACTGCTTACAAAAAATCTAGTAAAATCGCAATTGACGCCTTATAGGTTTAAATAAACCAAAATATTTATGCAAACATTCATGAATTAAAATATGCATTACATTGTCAAATGTCATGTTATTTCTCGTGAAATTCAATGTTAACGTTAACATAACATTACACCAACCCAATAAATCAAAATCCCAACATTCAGCATAGAAAATGCATGTCTGTTCTGTAAATACAGTTTTAAATAGAAATCATTATATTAAATTAATGGAAGATAATTGATAATGATTAACCACTTTTCGATTATCGTTTTAAAGATATTAACTGTGTCTCTGTTAAAGCAGTTCGACTTTCAAACGAGTTATTTAATTTATTAATAATGTTTTGTGCAAATGGTTTTTGAATCAGGAAACACCAAATTAATCGAAATAGTATCATAAGTAACTGATATGTTTCGGCTGGTTAGGTGTTACAGTTGCAACAAATAAAAATGGAGCCTCGCTGTGTGAAAATGGGACTTAATGCATGTGTGTAAAGTGTCGTCCCAGATTAGCCTCTGTAGTCAGCAGGGACGACACTTTCCGCCTAAACTGGATTTTCGCCAAGAACAGTCTTACTTAAAATTAAAACTACAATGAAAGCGAAAAGTAACTTCCCTGAGTAGCCTGTGCGGACTGCACAGGCTAATCTAGGACGTCACTTTACGAACATGCATTAAACTCCATTTTCACAGAGCAAGGCTCATACATAACTTGCCCTTCAGCTTATCAGATTGAATTTAAAGTATTACAATATTGATCGCTTTTGCGGGTGTTTTTGCTTGCTAGTTCTGATAGCCGCTGTCTTATCAACAAATAACATGTCGACATATCTGTGTCATGCAACACATAAATAACGTTTTAATTAAACATGTAAAAAACGCGGATTAAAAAATAAATGTTTAAATCATTTACAGATCAAAGTAAGAGTTAATAATTCAAATTCAAAATTCTTTATTTCCCCCTCAGTATGGAGATTTTGAACATGTTATAATAACAGTTATCTACAAATTATGATATAAGTGCATTATAAATATACAACTGCATGTGATACAATTGAAGTGCATGATAGATAACAAAGTGCGTTTTTTTTCTCAAGTGCATGAATACTATTTACAAAGTTAAGTACGTGTTACAATTTGTATAACATAGACATATTTCACAGGCAATATTTTATACATTTTACAATAAAAATGTATGACAGTTTCAAAAATACATTGTTCTTTCTTACGCCGAGTATGGGTTCTATTGGGGCCCCGAGCATTTTCAAGCTCATGTCTGTCCATAGATTCAAGTTGATGTTTAACGTCATTTTCGAGTGCTGTGTGTATCTCGTCGAAGTAACTGTGTCTCAACGAGGATGACACTTCACATTCACACAAAACATGTGCCAGATGGTCGTAATATATGTGTTCGCATAGACATCGAAAAGTAGACTTTATTTTGTCTGACGGGGACTGCTAGACCGGCAAAACAAGTTTCGTGTGCTTCTTTACGTACTTTATACATCTTAGACAGCTAGGAAATTAGATATTGAAATGGTTGGGTGCGTATTTATGTTAACATGTATACGAGTCGCGCTCTGGGAAAAACGGGCTTTATGCATGTGTGTAAAGTGTCGTTCCATATAAGCCTGTGCAGTCCGGCTTTCCGTCCGAAAAATTCTGTCTGACGATGGCTAGTCATGTACAAGCTATACATACAATGCTATATGAAGTATACTTCTTTCTTGATACACTTCACTGAGATTAAAAATATTGTTTTAGTATTTAAAGCGCAGCCCGAAAGCGAAACTGGTTAATTGTGTTTTCATTTTGTGGTATTTTGTAACATTATAATGTTGGTAAATAAGCGTGTCCATTTTTTCGTACATGCATTTCGTTGGTTGTGCGATGTTTGCTGTATGGCCATGAACCCTTACGGCGAATTCATTCGGGTGACTGCGGGCACATAACAGTGTCTGTATAAAATCCCCTTTTACAACTACTGCTTAGTCATCTTGAGTCTGGTCTGAGCATATATCTTTCACTACAGCATGCCATCTGTGTCTGTATGTGACCCGAGCTTTGCCCTCGCCCCATGACATTTTTTACTTGCTTATCTCTATGTCCAAGGTTCCACGCCAATAGTTTGTTAGCCTTCCTGTTTGCCTGGTGCCTTGAAGGTTCCAGTCCAAGACCTATCTTGCAATATTTAACTGAACTCTACACAGGATGTGGTCGATCAAATGCAATTTTTATGTAGCATGGAATTTGTGAAAGGTCCCTACTGCGTTCTTGCTCAGAGTTCCTGATTGGAGATCTTTAAAAGAGACCTTATCAAGAATCTCTATTGTTAGAAAATGTTGAAAAAGACTTTCAGCCGTTGATCCATGCGTTTTGTTGTCTTGCTCCATGTTTCAGACGGTCGATTAATTGCTGTTAAAGGCTTATCTTTGTGTTCATGTGTATGTTGGGGTCCTTCCAGATTGGCCTCATGATTGCAAAGTCATAGCGGGCTTTCACAATCACAGCTTCGATGTCTTTCTCCGTGCAGTGTCTTGTTGACAATGCTTCCCAGCTACGTTAAGGATGCAATGACTTCAATTGCTTGTCCTTCTATGTGGATGCCTTGAGTGTTGCCTGAGTTGATTCATAGGCACTTGGTCCTTTTGACGTTGATCCCCTTTTAAAATAAGAACTAGATTTAGAATTTATTAAATACAGTTTTTGTATGCATTTTAATTATATTTTATTTACCATAGACAGTCAGATCGTTTTTGTCATGAATAAGTTTCAGATTGTGGGATAAATTCCATAGTATATTTCCGATTTCACACAACAAGAGTTAACTGACCAATCAAAAGCGCTTAATCTCATATATAAAGGCATATGCATGTGTTCAGCCTATAAAATGCTTGAACTTGAAAAGTTTATCTTGTTGTTGTTTTTTTACTCGTGTTTATTGATATAAATCGGGAATTTTCATTGACAGAAAGTATTTTGTGTAGCTGGTTATAATCTAATAGACATTTTTCGGAGCTCAATTAATCGCTGGGTACAAACATTTCTTTCTGTTATTTGAAATTGTGTCACATGTATATTGACAAAAGAGTTTGTCCCTATTGGATTTAGAACAGTTATATTTGTACCACATGTAAAATAGCTGAAAACTCTGTGTTTACTGAGTTCTGAATAACAACTATGTACATATTAAGATAACAGAAATAAATCAACGAAATATACTACATATTCAGCTTCGTATTGATGACGTGTTGATAAGAAGCGAACAAATGAACGATGATATTATATTTATGTGTTTGAAGATAATGCTTATTGATACAACAAATCCTCACTCTTTCTTGATTTATTTCGCCTCAATAGGCATTTTGGATACGAAACTGAATGATAAGTTTTATGTGTCAAGGTTATGATATCGTGATCTGGTAACTTATTTTTTCAATAAGAACGTTAGACTGTTATCCTCAAGGCTTAACAATTTGTTCTGTTTGTCGATAACAAATTACATATGCGACAATGTAAGGTTTTGATTCATATTATTGTGTTGGACGAGTTCTTACTTTAAAGTATACCGATTTCATGTCGTAAAATTCAATATCAGAAACGCAATAGGCCATATCGTTATGCCTTCACTATGCAATCGCCCTTCTAATCAACAGGCTATACATCTAATACAAACAGGCGTGTTTTAATCTGTGCGTGTACACATTTATTTGAAGCATTATAGTATTTAATTTAATAAACAAATACACGTATACCATAAAAACGGTAGATCGATTTGAAATTCATTTTCTCAGAACAAAATGTAAATAAACTTGTATTTTTATGTTAGTTATCTACACTTGGACGCCACCAAGTGACTGCAATTGCGAGGGACGCAAGATGAATGAAGACAAAACACAACCGCTGATTCCGAAGCCTAGAGTACCCAGGGCTTCGAGCAAGTCAAAAACTAGAAACAGTGTACGTTAAAGGCCTTAATTTTTGTAATAATACTTTAACTTATGTTACATCTATTATATATTTGAACTTACTCCACAAACTCTAGGATACTGTATCCATGTGTACTGGAATCCTTTTATTTGGTCTAATAGTAATTATATATTTGAACCTATGGCTTAAAATCTTGATAACTGTACCAATGTGTACTGACATCCTTTATTTGATGTTATATTAAAATTTTATTTGAACCTACTCCCCAAAATCTTTTATACTGTACCCATGTGTATTGGTGTCCTTAAATTAATGTTAAATTGATAATGTTTTTGAAACTTGTCCAACAAATCTGAGCTACTATACCCATATGTATCGGCATCCTTTATTTGATGTTGAATGTATTATTTATTTAAACCAACTCCCAAACATCGTGTATACTGTACCCATGTGCTCTGGCATCTTACACGTAACAGTGTGGCGACAGTCCTGAACTGAGATCAATACAATGCTGAATTTGACACACACGAAAACAGAAAACGTAATATAATAACTTTAAATTATAAACTTGCAAAGATTACACTCGAAAACATTTATTCTCAGGTATTGTCATATTTTCATACCGCTCTTTAATACATAAACATATAATACAGTATATGCATTAAAATAATGTATGGACATTTTCAATTTGCACTATGTCCATTTAAGGTTAAATAATGTATTATCATGACATATATGTAAAATCGTTTTAAATATTAATTGGAACGGAGTAAACAACTGCAAAATAATATTAAATACAAGAGTGCTATTTTGTTGTAGGTACCTATACATATACTAGACGAATCCCTGGTGGAAACAAGTGACCAAAATCAGGAAAGTCAGCCACAGACTGCTGGTGCTGAAGGGACTAGCGTTGTCACAAACAGCGATAAAAGAGGCCAAACTGCTGTTCCGAGCACCAATAAAGGAAAAGTAAAGAAATGCCCTACCTACTGCATTCTCTGCGCAAAGATATGATTGTGTTTTGTGAGCATAGCTCTATCATGTCCTTGCCGCAAATTAACACCACATGATCCTGGTCGATTCAAATAGTATTGTTATTTATTATCGTTTAGATTCGTTTATATGTTTCATTTTTGATGTTAACCATGTAGAAAAAGTTCAATTATGTAAAAAATTACACTGATTTGCATTTAAAAAATTGCAAATTAGAAATCCTTCCAGATCTTGTGAATGCAGTTGCTACCGTAATAAATTGGGAGGTTAACACTGCAAGGAGTTTGTGCCTATTGTCCATTCGTATCTTATGTTGTGAATCAACAGAAAATGTTGTTTCCTTCATATAGCGTTAAACAAAAAAGACAATTTAACATGTTCATTTAATGTTGTTTTTGTCCTGACGTACACCATATATTTTCCAAGGCTTGATTTGCACATATCTTACACATATTTTTGTGGTTGTTAAATTTACAAGAATTCTGCAACTTCAGACTGCAGTCATTTAAAAAAATGCTTTTAAATAAGTTAGTTATGAAAATATTATAATTAATACGTATGTCTACAATTTTATACTCGTCCTTTTAAAATGTGTATTTAATTATCAATATTTCATTTAGCTGCAAATCTTTGATCTTGATGAGTCAACGATAAATCCGGGAACGGTCGAGGAACACACGAAGGTTTCAACAGATTTTATAATATGTTTTTCTATTGCGTCAAATGCCACATATTGTGATATTTTTTAAGAACTTTATTTAAGCACTAATAGACTTATTATGATTGGTTTATACCATGCCATTATTTTTGTGTGATATAACAAATCAGTGTCATGATTACCAACACATGTTTTAGGTCGCTTTTATGTCGCGCATTCAAACAGCATATATTGATCAAATTACTAGTAATTCAGTAACGTTTGCAAATTGACATAAAACGCTCTTAACTAGCTTACTTCATAATCTTGTGATAACTTAATACCCAAGAACAAGGTCAAACCAATATTTTTTATCCAGGATGCAAATACCCACACATCTACTAGCGGTGCCGACAGCGCACAAAGCGATAACCATGGCAACGTTAGTAGAGGTGCAAAGTTGAATGATGACAAATCCGACAATGTGGGTATTGATCCGGAAACTTTTGAACGAAGCTTAAGACTAGAGGGAAAGGAGTCTGACAGCGCATCACTTCGTACTAGCGCCGACAAAAACGGCGACCAAGGGGATAAGGACAATGAACATAAAGGGCAAATTGATGATGACACAGAGTGCATTGACATTGGACCAGCCTCCCAACTTCGACATAAGTCAACGGGTCGTCAAAAAGTAGGTACAGGCGTGTAGACTTACATAAAATTGTATTTCGTGAACTGAATGCTTATTAAAATTAAAAAGGACAAATGCTCAAAAGTTCAGAAAAACAGAGCAACTGTCCTTGTGCATTAATCCCTCTCAATATAATATATCTACTTTTGGACGTTTAAAGATGAAGGGTTTTGTCGCCAAAGAGTTATGTTATTGAAACACGAAGTATGAAAATAAACAATGGACACTAACTTTGAAAAGATGTAGCGTATCGGTCATTGTGCGTTGCACTTTAGCCAAGTATATCTATATTTAAAGTTTCATGTTGATAGCTTTAACAGTCTAAGATGCACATGCTACAGACAATCGACATGGTACACCGCCAAGACAGGCAAAACATGTACTATTTCGTCATGTTTCTTTTCCTTGGTCAATACATGTTTACTTAATATATATTACTTTTTATGAATGTTCAAAGAAGACGAATGAAAGATTCGAAGGAAATACCGATCCATCACGAAGGTCTGTGAGGGAAAAACACAACTTTTTCAATTCTCAAATTGAAAAACAGGTAATTGAGTAGATTTTTTTTTGCCAAAATGACACAATGATTTGCATACTATGAGTATAGTTATCGTCTTTGTAATATATCATAAGTATGGACATATCAGTACTCCATTTAACCAAGAATTCCAGATCCGGTATTGAATGTTTGTATTTGAGTTCGTTGTACCGGTATTACTAGTATTTGCCATGAAAAACCCTATCACAATATACGTTATTGCGGAAAGGATTAATGTAAGAATAAGCCGTGCACATTTTTCAAACGCTTCTATTTCTCTCAATATGTAAATTGATTAATTATTGCCGTAAATGGGGAAAAAATCAGTGTATTTTGTTTTGCAACAGGTTAGCGAAACTGAACCGAAAGTAACATCGCGTCCTAGAAAAAACACACCAAGCTTCCTTGGTGACAAAAGAAAGTCTGACATTGCTCAAGGTAGACAAACAGACGACGAAAACTTCATCGACGCTGGACCCGCGCCTCAATCTAAAGAAGTAATACAAATGTCGCATAATATATATGTACCATTGTTGGGGTGTCTTTTTACTTTTCTACTTTTGTTTTTTAAGATATTCATTTTAAGAGTGCGTTTTTCTTACCTGCTGAATCTTAACGTAATTTGTAATATACGATATGTGTACATGTACTGCAAATTCAAAATGCGCCGAGAATTACCGTTTATAAATAGCAATGTTCAATAGTATGTTCTGTAAGTTTTGAAATGCTCATTTAATACGCACCATAGCTACCGAAGGTTGACCAACGTGAAAACCGGGGAGATGTTGACCGATCTTCAATGACGCTTCAGGACAGAAAGGCGTTCTTCGCATCTCAGATTGATAAACAAGTATGGCTTTTCTGACCGTAACAGTGACCTTACTGATCTAGAAACTTTTTATTTAGCAGCCCTTCACAACTTTTATCTTTTTATAAAACAAATACGCCCAAATGTTTGAGACAGAATTTATTATGGTTCAATCAACAGCATAATGTTTAAAAAAAAAGGATTTATAGAATGAATGGGTAAAAAAAACAATATGATACTCTTTAATAATTGTTTGGCAAATGTTTTAAATTCTCTTTCTGTTGCTGTCTGTGATCCCTTACTGCCCATGGACAGTTGAATGTATTACTGTTTGGACTCTGCCAATGGAAAGTTGTATGCATTGCTGTTTGGAACTATAGACTAGCGACGCCGTTGATTTACAGGCATCTGATGTTGTCCAGCGTCCAAAAAGCGACACGCTTGTACAATCAAAACGTGTTTCAACGACCGATAAAGTAGCCAGATACGTTCGTGAAGGAAACTTGCTGTGTGACACAAAAGACTCGTATGCCAAAATATGGATTAGCGAAAGTGGGAATCGCATGTCTGAGGTATTTTTACATTTAAACATGTTAACATGTAAAACATATTTGCAATCCAAGGTGAATAAAATATTTGTTTTTAATTCAGACAACGAACTTAATTAGAGATCGAATCCTATCACCTTTTCTGTTGTCATATTCTTGCTCATAAATTCGTTTTTGAAATATACTGGCCTTAACATGTCGACGTCATGCTAAATTCACACATTTCTACCAAAGGACATGAAAGCATACCTGAAAAAGTCCAACGCTATGGTGACGGTTGCCATCGACTTCGGAACAACTTACAGTGGGTGTGCATTTTCGATGAGAGACAATCCGGGCAAAATATACATCCTAAATTCCCAGAGAGGAGCTAGTCCAAAGGTAGAACTGGCAATGCTTTTTTTATTATGTGTCTTGTCAATGGATTGTTAGCTAATTCAAAAAGGCGCTTCAATCAGTAAATTATACTAAGAAAGCAATGGTTGTATAAAAAAGAAAACAAGATACGCCGCCTTGAAAATCAATATACTCAGCCTTGAAAATCAATTGTATTTTCTGTAAGTGTTTGAAACATGCACCAATTGCTTAAACTGAATATATTGACTACAAATAACCATGTATTTTGTTAATTGTCACGTGTAGTTATTTTATTGTGTTGTTTGTCTAGTGCAGAGACGCGTGTGCTAGACCTGTTTTTTTTATTCGTAAATGATCGTTTTCCAGGTTCCAACAGCTATACTGTATGACCCGCGCAGACAGAGGCACTCATTTGGTTATGAGGCTCTCGAACACTACGCGGAACTATCGTCTGGTGACGAACGCTACATTTGGAGGCTGTTCGAGCGGTTTAAAATGAAGCTTTTTACAAGAAACTCGGTAAGGCTATTCGAGATCTTTAAAGGAATATTCCCGAATTTTATGTTTAGGTTAATAAAGGGTTTGCACGTATTATACCAGAATCACAAAAAAATGTTAAAAGATGTTTTATAAATGTCATTCTAGGTAAAGTGTGGTTTGGACCTCCTTTTTTCCTGTTTAAACCCCAAATGCTTTTCATTGTCGGTGACCCCAGTGTGTATTGATTTATGTCAGTTTTTTGCTTATTTGTTTGTCGTGTGGAGTCTTCTTCTTGTATGTTACACTTTTTGGTAAATGGTTCATTTCCTTGAATAACACGCCACGTGTTATACTTAGATTTCTCTCCTGCTTGTTTCACTTTTTATATTTATATATCAACCACAACGTTCATACCTGGGACTGGTAATACGTCGAGGGCAGCTTAGATTGGTCATGTCGTACTCAAATATGTGGGAATGTGACAAAACTGACCGAGAGCGAAAACAACTTAAAGTATCCTGTTTCATAGTTTGACCTTCATTTTCCTGTCAATTGTTCGTTTCAGCTCCAGATGACCCCTTTACCCTTTGACGGATTTTCATGAAGCTCTATGGTTGCATGTTTTAGCCTCTATTTCCATGTCCGTTGTTCATATCCCGTGCCCTGAAAAGGATTTTCATGAAATGTGCTTCAAACGTGGATCACATAATGAGTTGTTAGTAATGTGCAGAGAGGGTAAAGGAGAGAAGCAGGGATGAGCCCCTATTGGGTCCGCAGTGCTTCATATATATACTCATAATCAAAACAAAACTATTGTTTTCAGACAATAAGTCGAGACGTTGAAATAACCGACAATCATGGTAATCAAAAACTGGCCCTTGATATATTTGCTGATGCGCTGAGGTACATGGCAGAACGTATAAAGAAGGAAATTCATGAGCGCGTACCGGATTTTGACGATGACATACACTGGGTTATTACAGTTCCTGCGATTTGGAGCACAATGTCTAGAACTTTCATGCGAGTAGCGGCACAAAAGGTATGAGTGTGTTATTGCCAATAACTTTTCAAAACTATAAAGACTATAACGAAAATAAAATACCATATATGATTTGTTTAAATTTTGGCACGATATGCGCTCTCTTTACTTAAAATAAGCATTTGTATAGGGTTATATATAATCGATCTCTTCTTTAAAAAGATTTAACAATTAAGAATATGTATTGTTCTTATCATCTAGGCTGGTATTCCAAATGAGCGTTTATCACTGGCACTGGAGCCCGAGGCTGCTGCGATTTGTTGCAAATGCGAATCATCTTTAGAATTACAACCAGGCAAAAGATTCATGATTGTCGACATTGGAGGTAAAGAAAACGTCATGTGACATGTGCTAAGTATTGACGAATCGTGCAAGTACCAAATTGTATTATGTTACCTTTTTGTTAGAACATACAAACATGGAGATCTAATTATAAAAAATACACCTAAACACGGTCCAATTACTTTACGGTTTGTTCTTTTGGAAACGAACGTCCCTCTTGATATATCGCATACATCGCTTACAATGTATTTAATGCAAATATGTCCTTGAAATTGATATAATATTATCAACTCAATATTTTCTACCAGGACAACATGGTAGCAATATTAACAGAAATCAAAATGGAACTTGTCTCTTATTTTTATTTTTTGTTTTCGAATAGGCGGTACAACGGACATAGCTGTTTGTGAAGTAAATGAGGACAGCTCTCTTAAAGAGCTACACCAGCCTTCGGGTGGTGACTTTGGTGGTATTAATGTCGACCAAAAGTTCATCGAGCTTTTTATAGAGATATTCGGGGAAGACGTGTTGACAGAATTCAAAGACAAACACACCAAATCTTACATGGACATGATGGCGGACTTTGAATTAAAGAAGCGTTTGTTTACAGGCACCAACACATGTCAGATTCAAGTAGACCCAACATTACTGGAATTGTGCAATAAGACCACTGGTGTTGATGTAGTTTCCCGTATGCAAGAGTCACCTTTGTCTGAAAGGGTTGAGTGGAAATTTGGAAAATTGATTATGCGTACTGATACAGTGACATGCTTTTTTGATGTTGTCATAGACAAAATACTTGAAGCTATTAATTGTTTACTAGCAAACGTAGAACGAATTGACAGAATAATATTAGTAGGAGGGTTCTCAGAATCGCCGTATCTCCGCAGCCGATTGGAGAAGGATTTTCCAGGCAAGATATCCAATGTAGAGGATCCAGTCCTAGCCGTAATAAAAGGAGCCGTGCTGATTGGAAGGGATCCGTATGCAATCGCTTCGCGTGTTTGCGAATACACGTACGGTATTGCAGGAACGATGAAATATAAGTCACACCATCCGGAGAAAAATAGGTTTTATGTTAATGGTGTAGCGATGTGTGACAATTGCTTCTTCAAGCACATAGAAATCGGCACTGAGGTCAGCGTACACGACGAAGAACATGCCGTTGAACACGAGTATTTTCCAAGCACAGTCGACCAAAAACATGCCATCCTAGAGGTGTATGCAAGCATGAACAAAGACCCAGAGTACATTGACGACTCCTGTCATTTGGTGGGCTTTATCAAAGTGGATATTGACCCGCAAGGAGATTTCTGGGCAAAGATCCTGGTCAAGATGTTCTTTGGGGGAACGGAAATTAAAGTTGTGATAACCGACGTGAAGAATGGAAAGGTTCAACGAGGATCGGTTGACTTTTGGGGCTGAAGTAAAATTTAAATGCTTTATTTGGAAATCAAAATTACGAATTTTTAAAATGAACAATATTTATTGTCAAGAATTAGAGTGACATTAAATGATTTGTCTACGAAACGCCAAAGTTCACGCCAGAAAGATCGGACATAAGGTAGAATTTTAATTGTGTTTGTCAACCACTGCAAACATTGTGTGGGTTGTGAATTATTGTGCTACTTTTTTTTTTAAAGCAAATCTAAACATATATTTAATGAACAGATGTATACTTAATTGTATTTGATTAGTTGTATTCAGCTAATGAGCAGAATACCACTTAATATACTGAACACAAACATGTATATTATGTATACGGATTCATCTGTAGGGTTATGTAGTTATATTGAAACATTGAGAACATGGCCCTTGTAATTTTATTAAATGTTGTAGACATATTCCTTCAATGTTAACTAAGAATTAACTATTAAAATAATATCAATTTTGTTTTCAATTGTCATAATTAATCACCGTTCATTTAATCATGAAAATAAATGTGTTGGTTGTATATTGTATGCACTGTTATCAAATGTACGTACTGTTAGAAAAGCCACAAAAAAGAAGGGCTCAAACAGGTTCTTACCCGAAAAGACATTGGAATCACGGGTCGAACAAAATACCCGTGGTTTCGGGACAATTTTGTTCCAACGATACAGGGTCGGGTCGCTAGTTCAAGAAAGGGAATATACAGGGTTTATTTTCTTATAGATTAAATAATTGCAGTACAAAAAGTCGTCTTAACCATTTAAAGAATTGTTTTAATTCTAAATAAAGATAATACACGCAGCGAATGCATGTAAGTCAATGTATGGTACAACTATTTTAAACAAACGCATGGTGAAGTTCTCAAAGAAACTTGTCTTTAAAGTCGACTTCAAACTTGAAACGGCATTTAAAGCAAACAAAGATCATTCGTCTTCACATCAGAAGCTTAAATTAAGATATGATTTGTTCTGTGCTTTTTATCGTTCTAGCAAGTAAAAATAAAATAAAATGTTCTGTGTTTTGTATCGTTCTAGAAAGTTAATGATGTTCAAATGATGACATTCGTGTGATTTTATACAAACATTTATCTTCAACAATGTGGTGTATAATTCATAAATAATTTCATCTTCAGTATATAAGTCTTTAATTGATTTTATTATACTATTTCTCTATATTTCTGACATGGCAGGCAAAAATGTTATGCGAAAAAAAAGCATTATAAAACGTAGTTTTATTTTTTGGATTTACTAATTAAAATCCAGGCCCGACCCGAAATTCCTAAAAAAAAATACTTGACGACCAAACCTAAAGTACTTTGACCCGTTTGAGCCTTACAAAAAATGTTTTGTTATGCATATGTTAATCAGACACAGATTTAATGATTATACAGATACAATGTTAACATTTCATTACTGTGAATACAAATTATTTTGATATTATAATTTAGTGTAAATAAATAACGTAAATTTGCAAGCGCTTGTTAATTTTAATAAAATGAACGATGTAGCACGATGTTTATTACATTATTGTCATTTAATATGGCAAACGAATATTGAAGAAAACTAATTAAAATGATCAATATTTGTAAACAAAAAATGACTTTGACCACGTTTTCTGGACACACATTAAAAACAACAAAACACTAAAAAAAATGTATTCTGTGTCGATGTCGTAATCTACTGATACAACCTCTGTTTATTTTTCTCTTTACGGGATAGTTATGTGAAAACGTGATGCCAGCATGGTGTCAGTATCAATATTTTATATTTGAGCTTGAAAATTGAGATTTGGACGCGCATCAGTACGCAACATCCTATTGTCTGCCACGGCAAAGCATTGCATACGAGCGTATGCGCTTTTGTGTAGCGTTTCAAGGATAAAATAGAGTTAGTAAATGTTCAAATGACAAGTTTCTTTATGCTATTTTTTGTTAAAAAATGTATACATTGGAATGTTGAATGGTACATAGTCATAATGACAAATATACCGTCGTAAAATTCATGAAAATCGGTCTGAAAAATATGTTTGATTGCAACATACTGAATTGTGAATAAGCGGTTAAATACACTATTAAGATGAAACTCAAAATTAGAAATACCAAGAAAATGAAGATCGCTGGTTAGATAATCTTCGAACTATTAAGGGAGCACGAATGATTCATCTATGCGTCGAAATGGAATCCTGGCTTTCTGAGTGGCCTATCGTATTGTCAATGAAATCCTATATTACATTGTATCCGACTGTACTACAAATATATCTGATTTACAATATATGTGTTTTCGATATACATAAACGTATAATAAACAAATAAGTGATGAATCATACAGAAGCAGATTTAGTGCAATGTTAACAAAGGATCGCTAAGTGCATGCCATTTCATCATTAGTATTAGTCAATGCAGCTGTGGACGAATGGACGTCATAAACTTCGAAATGAACATAGATATACATACCGTGGGATCTGTTGTAAACTTGTTATTTATTGACCGTTCCGCGCCTATTACACAGTATATTGCACATTCTTGTTAAAAAAAAGAACTGAACGCTCATTAATATGTTCGGTTATAGAGTGTTTGGCTAGGTTATGAACTACAACTTACCCTTATTTTTAAACGCTTATTCAAACAACTCTATTAGTTTTCATCTCGAATATTATGCAACCCTTATCGGATCAATTGAAATTACTACCTTCACTAATTTAATTATTAGACTAATTTGTCATCATTGGTAACAACAAGTGAAACATGTTTAATTTGCCCATCTTTAAACAGGCTATACAGAATGAAAGCATATTGAATCAAACGTGGGTTGTCTTCACGTTCATGCAGTCATTACGGTTAACAGTATTATATGGATTTGTAATTGCTTAGCCAATATTCTACTTATAATAGCTCACACAGGAAATACATTTTACCACACTGTGGTTCCTTTGTATTACAATTATTCAGATTATCTTTAAGAATATCCATAAAAAATCCCCAGCTTCAGATACTCCATCAAGCGTGAATGCAGCAAAGCTCGATATTCCGAGGAAATCAAAACCTAGGTACGAACAAAACCCTAAATAGTCTCCTACTTCATTGGGACAAGTGAGCACAATCAAGGTCTTCTTTTTCACTAATCAACTAGCAAAAAATCCAATAATTTGGTGGTTATTTACTAACATAAATTGATGTTGAAATTAAAACAATGAAGTAAGTAGTATTCAGATGCACACTGAACTGTGCTGTTATTGAGGGAGTTCAGTCTCATAGTCTAATAGACTGATCCCGGAATTTGCACGAGTTTAGAAAAACCCACTAATCACCCCTGTGCAAACAATGCTGGCCCATTATATAAACCAATGATAGCTTGATTTAAATAATAACGGTTGATACGGTGTATGATTTTGAAAGGATTATAACTGGGTCAGCTTTATTTGTACCAGCATATTAGCGTTTTTTTTTCTCCAAAAGGTTGCTTTTCCGGGATACATATATTCACAAAACTGTTGCGGTAAGTTCCCATATATTTGATATAACAACGTCAATCTCGCTTGCGGTTTATTTCCGTCAATTGTGTATAGATTGTTTTAAGTTGATATGCATAACTAAGTTACATTCAATTGTGTTTGTTTATAAATGAATATCTTTGTTATGCAAAATAATTGGCTGTTTCACTAATAATGCCCCTGTATCAATTGTAACATTTTTGTTAGATAATTTTATTAATTGAGAGTTAAAAATATGAGCCATTTTGCATCATTGGTTTGTTTTAATTATTCTGATATATTGAGCAACGCCGTAAACATACACCCTAAGAGTCGCGCTATGCTATCATCTGTAAATGTTGTAAGATTTTAAAAACATTTTACAGTATATTTAGTAACATTTTAAGGTCAGGAAAAGAAAAAAACTGTTTCGTCCTGACAAGTTATATTGTATGGCCCTAGTCCGCCCCGTGGATCGTGCATAATAAAGCAGTGTCGAGCCATGTAAAGTAACGAAGTGACAATCATGTGTATAGTATTTCTTTAGTTTAATATAACACAAACCGATGTTTATTTTACTTTTTTGTTACATATATTGAAACGACATGTATATGTACGCTTCTGACCAATACAATATATCTGATGTACAAAATGATGTAAATAATTTTGTATATTCAATAATGATTTGGTTAACTTAAAGCGGTTAATGCTTATATCCAGTATCCGAAATTATTCCCAGAGACCATTAGCGTCTTCTGTAATGCGTCGTTTGCTTTTTCGTGATCGCTCTTAAGTGATTATTGAATGCATTATCGACTGAATAAGTTGTGCATATTTGATTAGCTACCAAACCTATTTTTTTTCATTTATGAGAAAAGAAGTGTGTTTAGGTCGGTGAAATCTGATACCGTTTCTTTACAATTCTTTCAATTTAATGTGAATGCCTGAGCATTCAAATACCGAAAATATAAGCAATCTTATTAAGTTATGTATTGGTATACCTTTGATTGATGAATTTAAGTCGAACTAATGCTAATGATACTTCTTGATATTTTGATTTACATTCATGGTGAATATTGTGGAAGCACGGCTTTACATTTAGACCTTTCTTTGTTCGTTATTTTTGTTAATCAACATTCGATTGTAGGAAGCTATCTGAAGAAGTTTGACAATTATATTAGTAGAGAAACTTGAGGTAAGATTTTCGCAGTTTTAATATTGCTTGGAAGGTATTTAAAATATCTAACTTTCATTCTTGGAATAGACTATAACGTTCACTTGTTAGAAATATGAATTTTATATGCAAAATATAATGATAATGTAACATAAAACGGATTATTTTGCTATTGTTTTAATATCGTATGCACATTTGTATTTGACACTTAATAATACAAAACATTATGTTCTGCTATTTAACATTTATTTAGATCACGCAGGAATCTTCAAAATAAACATATTTCAAAGCCTGTGGTGTTCCTAAATAGAATGAAGTTTCCTTGACTTAATTCACATTCTGAACACGTATTTTTTCACATTGTGCTCATATTAGCCAAGTAACGTTTTAAGACCTCTACTTATATTAACGGTAAAACGTCATAGTAATGCATATACTTTGTGTTTGATCTTGATGTTTATTCAAATAAGAAATATGTGAACGTTCAAATGTGTAGGTATTGAATATACATTTGCAATATTCCATATACAGAATATCTACTAGTTATTTCTTATATTAGACCTAAGGGAATACGTCGGGAGCGTGTTGTTTGTTTTTAAAGAAAACAAAAATAGCACAAGAGATTTTAATGAAGTTGGGGTTGATGCTATTTTTAAGACACTAATAGGTTGCATACCGGTTGAAGCTTAGACGAATACGTTTTTACTTTATTATCATGTGTTCTAAAAATAGGTGTAAATATGCATCGGAAGCCACATGTTTTGCCCCTATCGTCGTGAACCTTGCTCAGAATATTTTGTTCTAATTATATCTTTGCCAAGTTCGAGAATGGTTTTTGAAGATTGCGAAAGCTGATCAAAATAGTGCAAATACTGTTGGTCTCAGGTGAGCGACCTATGGTCTTTGGGCGTCTTGTTTATCATTTGAGCATTTAAAATGATATGCCTGAAATATGCTATAGGTATACACGTATTAAGAGGTTATCCTCGTTTATTTAACGCAATATTTAAAGTGAGTATTACAAAAAATGACAATCTACATCGCTTTAACCAGCTACACTTGAAAATCGATCCTGTCCACAATATTAAAATATTGAATACTCACAATTATGACGTCAAAATATAAACATGAACATGGCCAAACAAACAGGCACAAATAAAATTATTGTTATCGCAGAATGCATAAACTTTATTTTTATATATAGCGAATAGTATCCGTTATTATATGTCAATATAATTTTGCAAAATTACAAATATTTTTTTTAAGAAGTTGCCCTTGTGATGCACTGTTATATGGCATTGTCGCTTTAATATTAGAAAATTAATGTAGAATTGATATTTTCTGTAATATGCAAATCGATGTTAGCTTAGATTTGAAAAAAAAACATGTATAGTATTGTTTTTCACAAAATAGCTTCGTATTTCACTGTCGTCAGTGCCCAATTTTAAAACCTTTGAAACAGAGTAATAGTATTGCAGATCGCTAGACTTTAATTCTTAAATCTTTATAAGTTAAGGCCGTACAAGTCGGGAGAAGTTGTAAGTCAGGCGTAGAAACGTCCGATAATTGTTAATTCCCACTACTTCCTTCTCAGTGGAACACCTTACCATTAATATTTTCCACAATAAACCATGCATTTCTAAACTAACTAAACTAAAATATTTATTTTTTATTTACGTAATAATACACAAACGAATAACTTAAAATATAATCCGATTGTAGCTATTTATTCTTTAAAATATATTTATACATGTTAGCTTTGCACAATTTCAATTAAATACATTCTTTTTTTGGCTGATTTGATAGTTATTATTCGGTCATAATCCCGATGGCAAAAATATGTTTTTCTCTCAGTTCCAGCACTAAAATATGCACTTGATGTTTTGAGTGAGAGATGTGAAGTCTATTAATAAAGCGGTTTAAAGATGAAATATCCATTTTATGTTATGTTTTTTTTATTACAATTTTATGTTTTTATATTGAGTTGTATCAATAGTCTAGCAAACGTTATACATCAAGCAATACAAAAATTACCCAACTGAAAGTAAATTTAAGCTCAAATTCCCAATGTGACGGGTATAGTTCATATTCCAAAAATGGTGAAAAATATTTTAAATATTATATAATAAAAAATTGCTTCTAGCAAAATACTCGCATATAACTTATATTAAATCGACTATGTAAGTGACAAGCGTGTAATATTATTATAATTAAAACGCTATTCTATTTTCATCAATGTTTGCATAGTATACACTAAATTATACTCGATTTTATTATGCTCCCCCAAATTTTTTGGGGGGAGAATATAGTCGCCGCTTCGTCTGTCCGTCCGTTCGTGCGTGCGTCCGTCCGTGCACAGTTCTTTTTCCGGGCTATTTCTCAGCAATTAATGACCGGAATTCACTTAAACTTTATGGGAAGCTTCACTACCAAGAGGAGATGTGCATATTATCAGCCGGTTCTGGTCGGATGATTTTTCACAGAGTTATGGCCCTTTGAAATTTTCCATTGTACATATAGTGCAATTCTTGTCCGAGCTATTTCTCAGCAACTTATTACGGGAATTCAATGAAACTTAATGGGAAGCTTCACTACCAACAGGAGATGTGCATATTATCAGCCGGTTATGGTCGGATGATTTTTCACAGAGTTATGGCCCTTTGAAATTTTCCATTGAACATATAGTGCAATTCTTGTCCGAGCTATTTCTCAGCAACTTATAACGGGAATTCAATGAAGCTTTATGGGAAGCTTAACTACCTTGGGGAGATGCGCATGTTATTAGTGGGTTCTGGTTAGATGATTTATTTGGAGAGTTATGGCCCTTTGAAATTTACCATTAACTGTACATATTCTTCGTACGTCCATGAAAACAAAATATAAAATCTGCCGTTCTTTGAAGTTGCTAAACCATCCATCGTATTATTTTGTCCAAAATTATGCCCCTCAAGACGTTTCCTTTTATCTGAATAAATAGTGCAATATTGTGACAAAAAAAAACACTTTGGGGAGCATCACCCGTCTCCGACGGTTTCTTGTTTGGTTTATCAAGGTACATGTTTGGATCAGAAGAGGCACTATTCGTGTCAGAAGAGCGTTCACTAGGTTCACTATATCAAAGCGGTTGAACAACATGCAGGTATATCACGTTTGTTTTTAGTTGATAGTGTTATACTGAACATAATAAGTACATAAAATGGCCTCATACAGATGATCAACCGATATAGAGACATTCAGTCAGAATGACGGACTAACGGACGGACGGAAAGAGGCAATGGCCGGCAGACAAACATAAATTGTGGACAAGAAAAAGATAAATGACAAGACCGACAAGATAGACATATATATTAAGACAAGCATGTGACAGGTGGGCATCTTTGGGTCGGCGGCGAACAGACAGACAGGCGACATAAAGACAGACATACAGAAAGGCAGACAAGACACACCGACGGACTGACAGCCTTTCATACTGGCAGACGGACAAACCGACGTGCAACCGTACGGACGAATGGACGGGCGGACCGACTGGTAAAACGACAAGGCAGGCAACCAAATTTATAGAGTGACATTTTTTTTAAAATAATTTTCAAAAACACACGTCCGCCACATTTAATAAAATTTGAAAATCACGATTTCAAAACGGACGTGTATTCGGATCATGTTTAATATATTTGTATCTGCGCCTTTATCGATTTTTTTATTTTCGTGTACATGTTAACCAACTTGAAATATTTAAAATAGTTTGCTTAAAAATGTTGACTCCCAAATACCTATAATATTCTTCGTTTCATATATACACCCACTATATTATTTATACGCAACTTAGATACACTAGGAAAGAGTTATTTACAATAATATAAGAATATTTATATCAATGTTACCAACTTGAACCAGCCACTTATAGCTATGTTGAATCTAAACGTACCTACGTATACTATATATATATATATAATGTTTATATATAATTTCAACACTAACCAAAAGTGAAATAATATATGTGTATCTAGATTCCAGAGCACTTCTCGGAATTGTCTATCCGGATGTCGGAAGTACTTGATGGCATTGGAGCTGGAAAGGATACTGTAATTGAGAGGCGAGGAACTTACTTGTGGAGAGAGAGAATGCAGACGATAGAAGCGCAACTTACAGGACAAAACTTTGATGAATGTTTTCATTTCGGGAGCAAATCGAAAGGGACCACCACGCCCGGTCTCCAGTCTGATATTGATTTGGCATTCCGGAACCGATTACCAGTTTTGATGATGACGTGTACGTAAGGAAAGATTCTGGGGAAATGCTGTTGAGCGCTGAACGATATAAACAGATCATCGAGGATTCGGGTAACAATCAAGGATAGGCAATACTGAATGGGCCTTCTGTGAGCTGGGTGCCTAATTGGGATTTCGTATATGCATATCCCATACGCAAACCTATTCCTGAAATAAAACACTGGATAGACAGGTGTAGAGGTAGACAATGGCCGCCTGTTCAGCTACTTGAGGCTGCTAGGGTCGCTCCGTGTTTCCTGGTACCTGCAGGACACCCAGATAGTGATTACACACGCGAAGAATGGCGACTCTCTCCGAACCTAATAGAACGAATGTTGATGTTTAGCTTAAATATTACACAAATCAAATGTTACATTGTTTTAAAACTAATTAAAAAATCATTATTTGCTAAAATTGTGGAAGAATGTATAACAAGCTTTCATTGTAAAACTATAATGTTTTATACCATAGAAAGAACACATCCTTCTCTGTTGTTTGAACAAAACCTCATGTTTCTACTTTGGCTTTGTTTACATGTATTTATGAAATGGCTGCGATTGGGAAGATGTCCGCATTATATCATAGACGGGGTGAACTTGTTCGACGGGAAACTATCTATGGTCCAGCAGAGACGCCTTCTACCTTATGTAGACTCCATGATATGGAACAACTTACAAGAAGTTTTTAATATTGATATAGATAAATTAGGATGTCGGCTACAAGCGTGTAATATACGGCGAATTGGACAAGCTGGAGAACTTGGACGTATACGCTTACGTAACAGCATTAGCTTACTGCTGAAGTTTGAATGCTTGGAAGAATTTTTAATATGTCAACGAAACCTACATTATACAATCTTCGATCAAGATATAAACTATACAGTACGAAATGTTTTTGAATACACATATTCTACAAATTACAGATTGAAAACAGTTGCTTTTGAACTTATTAAACACTTGTACGCGTTACAAAATTCAATGCAAGCATCTAACTGTTTTTGACTAGGAAACGTTCTTAACAAAGACATAATAAGACGTTTCCATTATTCCTTTTATACTGTAGGTTCTAGTCGCTTAAAGTTGGCTTCTGTATTGTACTGTAGTGGACATCTTGAAGCGACAGTTAGTGTGTTGAAGGATGTAGCAAGGAGGTATCACAGAACGGTCAAGGCTGTGTGTGGATGTAGATCTAAAGAAGTAGACCACCTCCATGTGTTTGCTAATATGTTATCAGGTAAAAGTAACAACGAATTCAATAAACCGCTATTCGCATTATGTGTTATTTTTTTAGACAAGAATCGTACTGCACTCCTTTCATAATGTGTTTTGAAATGATTCGCAATATCACTGAAGAGGAAGTGGCACATAGACCTTACATTGAGAAACAATGGATGGACCATGCTGAGTTGGATGCTCGTCCATTCCTGCTTTATCTACAGTACCTCACGTATGGAGGACTATGTGAACGTGACAATCAGCTACATGCACTGAGAGCATTGGAGTTTTATATGACTGACGAAACAAATCTCATCAACCTGTATCACCAAGAGACTTCATTAAACTTGCTGGGACACTGCTTTAAAATGGAAGGAAATTATCGGTCGGCATTACATTACTACAGTCAATCGTTGCGCAAATGCTCCACAAACAATGCCGCTTATTGGCACATCCGGCGTGTCACTTTCGGACCATTTTTTGAGTGCGTTTTAACTTGCGACGCTTTGGAACGGTAACATCCCTCTAAACCATAAATAAATGAGTTTAAAAAGAAGTGTCCAGAAGTCAAATATGCGCCATGTTTAGTTGAATCATTTATATTATGAAATCCGTGATTTCCTCATGCACATTGTTGTTGGTTTAATGTGAATTTAAACTAAGCGCTATTGTCTGAAATCGATCCCTTATAGCAAAGCACGAGGAAATCGCGACACACCTGGATAATAAGTCCAAACAAAAAATGCACTTGTTTTCACTAACATAAAACTAGGGTAGGCATGTCGGCTAAACTTTTGTTCAGTTTTAACTTTTTGCGATTGCGTATTTAATAACAAAAAATGCAACGAAATGCAGGAATTATCCAAATCTCGATATTTATTGTTTTTGTTAACTTTAGTAACTTTTGTAACTCTTTGCAACACATGTTTTTTCATAATTATGTAGACTTTACTTTTTCGAGTATATTTCATTATGATCGAATTAATAAGAAAAAAGATCGAATACTCGACCTGGAAAACAACACAAAAAGTGTATGGTCGGCACCTAAAATTAAAATAGCTGAAATGTGCATTGGCGCCACCTCCTGTCATTAGCGCCACCTCCTAGGCATTGGCTCCATTCTTTTGGAAGAAAGAAACAATTCCTATTAGATCGACAAGAATCCAATGTTTTTGTGCATGCACAAGCGTGTACATGTTCACAGCAATCTTTGATGTCGTCTGCGATTTTATTGGGTGGATATTTGCTTGTCATACAGGCAAAATACATCGATTTTCTTTTAAAAACTTCACCGTGTCAAAACTTATAAAGGTCATCACGTTTCCAAATCGGTTGTTATTATATGTTTCTGTACATTTATGGATGAATAAATCTTCGCTGAATCGCACTTCATTGCCCGATTTTTTAAATAATGCGAAATATGTTTTTAAAAAAAACACATATAAAACCTACTCACCCGTAGAATTATCTGTGAAATTTCAAAACATCCGGTCCTTAGCGCCACCTCGGAAGTAGCATTGTCTCATGCATTAATGCATCGCAAAAAAAGGTGGCGCCCGTGTTTACCGGCCGTGTCCTATTTCCCAACAATCCAGGGACGTATACAAACGTTGTATAGGTCCCTGAACAATCAAAAGACAGTCAAAAACGGTCATCTATTGTTACCAGAAACATACCGGTAGGTATAAGTCCCTGTTGTTACAAAAGTCATAGTTTTGCACCAGTTGGTTCACAAAAGGCCTGCGACGCTGGTAATTTACAAGCATCAGAGGTTGTGAAGCTTGCAAGATGCATAATAAGTGAAGGTTTTCTAAAGTAAATTGATATCTTTAAGAACAAAATAGAAGCCAGCGGCACACAACAAGAGGTCAGTAGACATTTAGGCGAGGTCTTTGCAAAATCAATCGGGTTTTCGTTAATGTAACAGAACCTTGATACGAATGTGATTCAGACTTTCTTTGTTAATCGAAGGAAGCTTATGCGTCTTCATGAAAAAAATAGGAAAACACTCATGAAAATGAACTCTCGGATGTATTCCTAGTGCGTACTTTCTACATACGTTCCAACACAATGTGTAGTTGCAAACCATTTTAAAGTTGTACTATATATCGATTGGATTATGTTGGTTTGTCCGTGTTCAGTCGCGATGCTACATATAAATGTACGACAACTAAATCTCTAACTCGTTCGCACTTAACCACACAAATTGCACTAGTTCTATCCCTTAATAATTGACAAAGTTGTGAAAATAACGACATTGGTGGAGAAAACAGACAAACAATATGTTTAATAGTTTAAAAGTTTATTGCTTAACACACAAATCCTTATTAAATTCAAATATATAATTATGCAATAAGATATTACTCTAAACAAAACAATAAAGTATGCATGTATATAAACCCACTTCAACAAAACCATTTCGTGAAGAATAAATAGTTATTACCGGTATACAAAATGAGACCCACTAAAACTCAACATATTTTCCCACATGTATCGTATAAACTGCAAGCAATACTGAACCACAATGTGACACTTTTACTTTTAAATATTCAAATATTTATACATTGAATACATATAAAAACTATCTGCAGTGATGAAATGTAATACATACAAGTTCTTCGACAAAACTAACATGATTTACATACATAATATATTCTATATATTTCCTTAAATAGAGGTATCATATATAATACCTATATCACAAAATAAAGGTAAAAGCAAAGTATTTCAAAAACATGATATTGAAAACATCAAGGCGATTGTGATTGATACTTAAATGGGACATTTTGAAGTTGTTACTCAATAACAAGAGGGCCCAGATGGTCCTGAAGCGTTCACCTGAGTTCAAGGTATTCGGATTTTCAAAGACTTGACCTATTGACTGAGTTTTAAAATCCCATCGCCCCAGATTAAAACATGTCATTGATATTGTAAAGATAGACATTCTAACCAAGTTTCATCATGAGCAAGTAATAAATGTGGCTTCCAGAATGAAAACAATATTTAACCGTGTGACCTTGTTTTTGGAATCACCCAGATTCAAAAATGGCTTAAATAACATTCTGACCAAATTTCATCAAGATTGAGTCATAAATGTTGCTGCTTGAGTAACCTAGTTTTTTGACACACATGGCCTAGATTAGATCTTGCACTATATATTGTCAACAAAAACACTCTCACAAAGTTTCATCAAAATCGAGTCAATGTGGCTGGTAGAGTGGTAAAAGGTTTTTGACCTAATGACCTAGTTGTTAGAGGCAAGTGACCTTGATTCTAACTTGGCCTAGATATTGTCAAGATAAATATCCAGACCACGTCTCAACCATATTGAATGAAAAAATAGACTTATAGAGTGGTAACAAACATTTTTCTCAGATTTTACCTGGTGACCTAGTGTTTGGACACCACATGACCCAGATTTGAACTTGGTCAAGATATTGTCAATGTAAACATTCTCACCAAATTTCATCAAGATTGGATGCAAAAATGCAGCCTTCATGAGTTGTAACGAGCTTAAAGTTGGTGACGCACAACACCATAGATGCAAAAATAGACTGACCACAATAGCTCAACATTAAAAAACTGCACCAAACTATTTACCTTTTACCATCGTGCATGTATAGTGGATTTCAATAACGAATGTGTAACTAATTCAACTTATATTCCAACTAAGTATAACACTCACACAGGCATGTATATAACATTAACACAGAACCAAAACCCACAAAGTAAATATAGAATCTGAAAGACATATATGTACAAGATATTCAGTAAGTATGAGACCTAGGTACAGATGAGAAAGTGTGTTACCCAGGTAACAATTTCAACACTGGTAACTTAAATGTTTTCTCACCCTGGACATAAGCTGTCCATGTAACAACCTGGACAAAAATCCTCTTGCAATAAAAACATATGCATTCCATGACCCAACTAACAGGACGTGTGTGTGACGTTTCTTTTTTATTTTAGAAGAAATGTAAAGATTGATCACAATTCGAAATTCCCCAAGCTGTTGTTAGTAATAATTGCCCATAAAGATTATAACTGATCAAATTGAAGCAATTTAATATAAACTAAAATTGCATTTACAATGAAACCAGTGTTATTCGTCTCACACACATTTTCATGGATTTTCTCTGGCCAACGAAATCAAATGTTTACGTGGAAAGTCTTACATCAAACATTATTTATAAAAAAACAAGGATTTGAGATACAACAAATATTTCTAATTTCACGAATCTGTGAAATTTCGTCTCAACTAAATAAAATGAATCCACGGCATATTTTTGTAACGAGTGGGCTTGGGTCTTTAAAATTACAAGTGGACTTAATTTTTAGTTTCTAAAACGCAAAGATTTGGATTTTATCTGGGAATCTTTTGCCTGTATGTCGTTGTACCAATATCAAAATTGGGATCTAAACTACAACCCAATATCCACACTACTTAGCAGTATACAAAGGTAAAATCATCGCTTACACATTGCCATTCTGTAAAAGTAATACAACATTTACATATTTCAAGTACAAACTTTGATTGCTAAAGTTTTTGATGATAATAATATATTGGATAATCCCACAATGATATGAATGTTTGCATACACCAATGTGGGACTTTGACAGATTTTGATTGTAGCATCTAAAAAGAAACAATTCTCAAAGAAATTGATATTGGTAAATAAGGTATGTGTACCAAATAAATGACACAAAGAAAAATATTCGGAGACCAAGAAGATTTACAAAAGAGAAATGCACTTCTAACTTTAACAAAAGAAAAACATTGTTCCCTATATAAAATGTGCTTCTGATATTTCAAGGTTTGTAATATTCATTCCAATAAACAATTACGAACTAGATTGAAAGTTTCCATCATGCTTGATTTTAAGATTCTGTTACTGTTCTACTTATACCTAAACAACAAATGTATTTCTCATGGAATGATAAAAGCAACAGAAAATACAGATCACAAATGCATAGATTGTCCACACGGAAGGCACACCACTAAGTCAAATAATGCTCGATGGACCATTTCTGTGAATCGCCCCCGTTGCAGTCTCGAACTCTGATGAATCCGCCCGACTTTTCTTCTGCTACGTCCAGGCACCTGCCACTTCCTACATGCACGATAGTACCTTTGTCCTGTGAATGTTAAAATTAAGGAGTTTCATACGTAAGTTTCAATTGATCAGCGTTTATTGACCGATAACATTATGGAGTTCTGATGTAAAGGAATCAATGTTTGTTTATTGGCTACATGTAAATACTATAAGCAGTTCTGATGTGAAGAAACCAATTTTTTTTTTTATTTTAGGTTTATGGCAACTCAACTCAATGCAATAAATTCAACTCAATAAAATAAGGTCATCTTGCGCCAAATGACGATATTGATAAAGATTAAGAAATGTAAAGTCAATTTTGTTATATATTTTTATTTTTTAGTGATGGAATAAACCTTGAGGCATAAGTCGGATAAATTTAAAAGAATTTTTTTTATTATGTTTATTGGCCAAAATAAAATGATGATGTTTATTTATTTTTTAACCAAATCTATATGCAACTTAAACAAAAGCTGCAGTTTACTATCTGCTACTTAAAATTGGAACTTCTTTCTTTAAAAACAAAACAAACAAGAGATGTGTTTGTCAGAAACACAATGCCCCCAACTGCGCTGCTTTGAATAAAAAAAACAAAAAACTTTGACCTTGAAGGATGACCTTGACCTTGACTTTCACCACTCAAAATGTTCCGCTCCATTAGATGCACATGCATTTTTTTTTTTTTTTTTTTTTTACCTTTGACCTTGAAGGATGACCTTGACCTTTCACCACTCACAATGTGCAGCTTCATGAGATACACATGCATGCCAAATATCAAGTTGCTATCTTCAATATTGCAAAAGTTATGACCAACATTAAAGTTTTCGAACGGACACACAGACGGATGGACGGACTGACAGTTCAACTGCTATATGCCACCCTACCGGGGGCATAAAAAGCAATGTCAATGAGCGTGATTTCAAAGAAATCTGCACATAAAACTGGTATGTTGTTTACATTCACGTATGTCTGTTTGCTACAATA